>BOPN01001114.1:130582-136119 GCA_017312705.2 Penaeus japonicus | reverse complement strand
CCCTCTAATCCTACATAGCAATCCTAAAAACACACACATCCCACCCAGGGCTCACCCCCCTCCCTCACCCCCCAAAAAACGAAAAAACAAAAAAAAAGCACGCAGCAAAAACACCGCAAGAGCACAGCCCAGCCCCTAAAACAAGAAAGGCAAAATCCCCCTCTTTAAAACAAGTCCAGCAACAACTTCCCTCTCTCTCTCAGCCGTCACCTAGGCTACGGCATAAGGCCGCCCGCTCCGTCCCAAATGTATAAATGTATAAATGCAAAAGCAGAGCGTCGGCCCGGGTACGCAATTCACGTTTGGGCTGGAAATTCTGAAGCCAAACCCGCCTGGCCCTTGTAACGGGGTCCGGGCGCTCTAGCGGGGGCGCTGCACCTGCGTTTGTTCAACATCGCTCTATTTATTCATATTTTATCTTTAATACAGAAGTTGATATTATCTCGAAATTCTGATCACGTCAGAAAAATATCCGTAAAAAAAAATGTGTACAATCGTGTCCTCACAGACAGGTGCTACAATTAAATACATATATACTTATCTATATCTATCAATGTATACATAAATATATAGATATAGATATACATATTCATATATATTAATCTATCCCTCTACATTTACGTTCGATTTTTTTCTGGAGAGGGACAGCTAGAAAAAAAAAAAGATTAAACGTTTCATCACATAATATCTATGTTCAAAATCTGGAGTGATTGAATATCGGCTGCGGTTATTAATTTTATTTCTCACTGGTTATACGACATTTTGCAACAAACAAACACTAGAGTTTGTTGAAAGGACGATCAATCATCATCTGGCATCATTCTCCATCCAGTTGCCAATTATTATCTAACAATAAGTATTGCTCCGCTTAACATAAAACTGTCCCGGCACATACAAACATTTCTATATAACAACAAAATACTGAATACCAATGTCTTGTAGTCAACGGTTTTAATTAAATAATATTTACATACTTTATCAAGATCACGATATGCATTTATTTCAATGACTTAAAAACCTACGATAGGAAACAATTTTGACCTGTAGTGAAGTTGGAAACTTGGCACCGCCGCGCTAATGACTGAGCATCGTGGCAACGTCGCACCGCCGACCAATCAATAGAGAGCAGCCAGGGGAATGATCACCAAATTCTCGAGAAAATTCATATTACGCCAAATACATTAATTGCACAGATCGGACAGACTACCCACAGCACGGGGAAAATACGCACGGAACGACATATCGACCGAAAACCGCCTCAAAACCCCGCCAAACCGCGGTAACCGGCGCCAAAACTCGAAAGAAGGCGACGGTAACAAAAGGTAGACGCACCGAACACTCTGAAAATTACCTTACGAAATCATATGAAATTCTCGGCGACTGCGGCAACGGCGGCAGCGAGGAGCGGGGTTGCAGACTTGTCCGCGCGGTGTAGGGAAGGCCGACCTAACAGCGCCCTGACACAAGGTCGAGTCTCGCTTGCCCCAACGAAGGTTTCCGCCCATCCAGGTCGGACCGGTTCATACACTCTTGCTCGCGAACCGTCTCTTCAATAGAACTTACTCCTGAGAGGCTCTAAATAACATTAATATACAACTACCCTACAAAATAACACAGTCCATCTCCTCCTTAAAAAAAAAAAACAAAGCATAAAAATAGAAGCAACAAAACAAAAAAAAATAATCATGATCATTCCCATCCGATACGTGTCTATAGAACGTAATCATACGATAATAATAAAAGACGCGACCATTTGTGAAGGCCCCCCCCCCCCCCCCCCCCCCGACACCCCCCCTCCCCCCATCCTCCCTCGACAGCCCCCCTCCCCTCCCCTCCCCTCCCCCCTAACAACCCCGAACCAACGCGAACTGGAAATAGAGGAGGAATGAGAGCAAGAATGGGAGAAAACGGAGAAAGGGAGAAGCAAGCGAGGGAGACAAGAACGGGAGTAAGTGGAGAAGGTCCGAATAAATGGAAGTGAAACACTGACGTTGGTGATGTGAATGGCAATAACAGAAATCATGATGATTGAGTGAATGGTGATAATGATGATTACGTTAAACTATTGAACACTGATAACTATTACTAACAACAATAATAAAAATAAAGACTATCCAATCTAACAGTTATCAAAACAACAATCATATACTGCTGATAATCATGACCGAGATACAGAAATAACACTACTGCAATGAAACAAACAAACAACAACAACAATAATGCGCCATAAGGGAATCAATAATACAGACAAGAGCAACAGTGACTGAACGAAAATAAAAGGTAAGACGGAAAAATATCAAAAAGAAGAGAAAAAAATATACAAGCGTGATCCTGAAAAAAAGAAAGAAAATGAGAAGAAGGGAAAAAAAAGAAGAAGGTGCAAATGAAACAGAAAACGGACGAGTCTGGAAAAAAAACACGATAATCAAAAGGGAAAAGAACGAAAGAAAAAGGAAAGGAAAATGAAGATAATTTTGGAAGAAGGAAACAGTGTACACGGAGGGAGAAAAAAAGAAAATGGGGGTAAATTGATGGAGCGAGATAAAAGGTGGTTGGAAGAGAGAAACAGGGGGAGAGGGGAAGGATAAAGGGAGGCGCAGACATGGAAACAGAAAACGAAAGAGAAAGAAAGAGGAAAGGGAGGGAATAGGAGAAGAGAGTATAGAAGAGAGCGAGAAAAGTGTGAGCGAGAGAGAGAGAGAGAGAGAGAGAGAGAGAGAGAGAGAGAGAGAGAGAGAGAGAGAGAGAGAGAGAGAGAGAGAGAGAGAGAGAGAGAGAGAGAGAGAGAGAGAGAGAGAGAGAGAGAGAGAGAGAGAGAGAGAGAGAGAGAGAGAGAGAGAGAGAGAGAGAGAGAGAGAGAGAGAGAGAGAGAGAGAGAGAGAAAAAGAAAAAGAAAAAGAAAAAGAAAAAGAAAAAGAAAAAGAAAGAGAAAGAGAGAGAGAGAGAGGAACGAACGACAAGCCAAGATAAAAGACACGAGAGATGGTTAGAGGAAAGGAAAGCCAAGGAAATTGTTTGAAGAAACACCGAGGAAAGCGAAAGAAAAGCGAACAAAGAGAAGACAAGAAAAAAAGAAAGAATGGAAGACAGGCAGACAGGATGAGGAAGAGGAAGAGGAAGAGGAAGGGGAAGAGGAAGTGGGAAAGGGACAGAGAAAGAGAGGGGAAAGGCAGGAAGGGAGGAAAGCAGGGAGAGAGAGAGAATGGAGAAAGGACAAGGAGAATGGGAGAGAAGGAAGGGTAGGATAAATAAAAGATGAAGAAGGAGGTAAGAGGGTGAGTGAGGAGAAAGAGCAAGGAAAAAGAGAAGGGTGAGAGGGATGAGAATGAGGGGGGAGGGAAGGGTTTGGGGAGGAGGATGCGGTAGTGGATGGAGGATGGAAGGGAAGAGAAAGTTAATGAAGAAGAGAAGGGGGAGGAGGACGAGGAAGAGGAGGAGGACAAGAAGAGGACTACGAAGTGGAGGCGGCGGAGGAGGAAGAGAAGGCTGAAGAGGACGACGACGAAGAAGAACAAGAGGAGGACAAAGTAGAAGAAGATGGAGAAGAGGAGGAGGAGGAGGAGGAGGTAGAAGAGAAAAGAGAGAAAACAAAGAAAGAAAGAGAGAGAAAACAAAGAAAGAAAGAGAGAGAAAGAGAAAGAGAAAGAGAAAGAAAAAGAGAAACAAAGAAAAAGAAAGAAAGAAAGAGAGAGAGAAAGAGAAAGAGAAAGAAAAAAAAGAAAAAGAAAGAAAGAGAGAGACCCGAAGAGAGAAAGAGACGAAGATTGGATGACATAGACGTTAAAGTGGAAAGAGGAAGGATGAAGTAAATATCCACCATCGATCTCCGCACAATCAGCCGGTATCCCCCTCACATGCATCTCCCAGTATGTTTCCCCTCGTCGGCCAGCAGGGCTTGGGAGTCTCCGCGTCACATCATATCTTCTAGAACATCTCTTTTTTTCTTCCCCCCCCCTTTTATTATTATTATTATTATTATTATTCGTGTTTTTTTTTCCAGACTCGTCCGTTTTCTTCTTCTTCTTCTTCTTCTTCTTCTTCTTCTTCTTCTTCTTCTTCTTCTTCTTCTTCTTCTTCTTCTTCTAATCTTCTCAGCTATTCAAAAATGTGTTCACATTCGAGAGCGCCGAATGCGAACCGAACCCATTCGTAAACACTCGGAAAAACTCGGCAATACACAACGCGTATTTTAATTTAAACACGCATTTCGACGTGTGCTCCCTCGGATAGTCTCGATACGCACGCATGAACGCACGCACACGCAAGTGCACATCCGCAAAAAAAAAAAAACAATGCGTACCATCAATTGCAATACCGCCATCGGTGTTAGTTGTGGACAAGTGGCACCATCGCATCATCTCTGAATTATGATTGATGCCAAGGAGAAAAAAAAAAAATCCTGTAAATACTGCGTTACGTATCATAACATCCGCACCATTGTTTCCCCAACTCCAGAAAATGATAATCAGGTAATCGTAAAAAAATATATATATATATATATAAATATATATATATAAATATATATAAATATATTTATTTATATATATATATATATATAAATATATATATATATATATATATTTATATATATACATATTTATATATATATATATATATATTTATATCTATCTATCTATCTATCTATCTATCTATCTATATATATGTGTGTGTGTGATCTTTCCTCCAAAATCGTCATCTAATGAAATTCATCCCCTCCGCACTGCAATGATTCGCAATGAAATTTCGAAAAATAGAAAAAAAAAAAAAAAAAAAAAAAAAAAAAAAAAAAAAAATCACCTCATCGTAAACAAAATCCACACATTAACATAGTCTCTCGTATTAGTCCACACGCCCATCCCCTACCCCCCCACCCCACACCCAACACCCATGCAACTTATCACAACTCACTACCATACAACGTGCATCATTTCTTCAAATCACCTCCGTTATAATTCCATCCTTATCCCCCCCCCCCTTTCCTTTTTTTTTTAGGGGGAGGGTGGGGGGGGGGTGTCAGAAAATAATATCAAGAGGCTTCCTAAGATAAACCAATCAAGCGAAGACGCGAATTAACTTCTGTATGGCGACCTACAGCGGCTGGCGATGTCGCGATGAACTTCCTTCCCGCATCGCCCTTGGGAGCACAGGCGAGGAGAGCCAAGACGCTAACGACAAGTAAATGGGGGAGTGAATGAGTCAGTGAGCGAGTGAGTGAGTGAGTCAGTGAGCGAGTGAATGAGTCAGTGGGGGAGTGAATGAGTCAGAGAACGAGTGAATGAGTCAGTGGGGGAGTGAATGAGAGTGAGTGAGCGGGGCAATGAGAATGAGTGGGCGAGTGAATGAGAGTAAGTGAGCGGGGCAATAAGAATGAGTGAGTGAGTAAATGAAAATGAGTCAGTGAGCGAATGAGTGAGAGAGGGTGAGTGGGGCAAAGAGAATGAGTGAGCGAGTGAATGAGAGTGAGCGAGCGGGGCAATGAGTCAGTGAGCGAGTGAATGAGTCAGTGAGCGAGTGAATGAGAGCGAGTGAGTGGATGA
>BOPN01001114.1:118082-120582 GCA_017312705.2 Penaeus japonicus | reverse complement strand
CAATAAAATTATAATCCATGACTATATAAATCAATGGTCTTTAAAATTCTTATGAATCTAATTACTTTTAGTCAAAATTACAGCAAATGATTTTGAATGAGTCTACCCTTCAAAAAGAAAATGGTACCCCTCACGACTCTAAGGAAAACTCGTTTTAAGGGGAAACTTTAATCTTCTTGTCACTCTTCTCATCACAAGCTTATATTGAGAGGTAATACTATATCACTGTTTTTCCACAACAGAACAAAATAACATTAAAATATATCTTGCTACGGCTTAAATATAACAATTTTCATAAAATCCAATGATGACTAAATGATTTTTCATTCCATATCACTTTTGTCTGTCAACCGTTATTCTGTTCATTTTCGAATGAGCGCAATTTTAGTAACATAAATTGATCCCTATACTCTATCATTTTTACAGATCTCACCTTCTCCCTGTACCACTATTTTTCGGGTTTTTCAATCTGAAGCACGGACTCATCATCAATCTTTCTCTCCTCTCTCGTTGCCTCTCTCTTTCCCCTAACCTTCTCATACTCTCTAATGCTCTCCCGTTCTCTCTCTCTCTCTCTCTCTCTCTCTCTCTCTCTCTCTCTCTCTCTCTCTCTCTCTCTCTCTCTCTCTCTCTCTCTCTCTCTCTCTAATGCTATCGTTATCTCTCTCTCTAATGCTCCCGTTCTCTCTCTCTCTCTCTCTCTCTAATGCTCTCGTTCTCGCTCTCTCTATCTCTTCTATACTCACTCTCTCTAATGTTCTCTCGTTCTTTCTAATGCTCCCGTTCTCTCTCTCTCTCTAATGCTCTCAATCTCTCTCTAATGCTCTCTAACTCTCTCTAATGCTCTCGTTCTCTCTCCCTCCCTCTCCCTCTCCCTCTCTCTAAGGCTCTCTTTCTTTCTTTCTTTCTTTCTCTCTTTCTAATGCTCTCTCTCTCTTTCTCTTTCTCTTTCTCTCTCTCTCTAAATGCTCTCTTTCTTTCTCTCTTTCTAATGCTCTCTCTCTCTCTCTCTCTCTCTCTCTCTCTCTCTCTCTCTCTCTCTCTCTCTCTCTCTCTCTCTCTCTCTCTCTCTCTCTCTCTCTCTCTCTCTCTCTCTCCCTCTCCCTCTCTCTCTCTCTCTCTCTCTCTCTCTCTCTCTCTCTCTCTCTCTCTCTCTCTCTCTCACTCACTCTCACACTCACACTCACACTCACACTCACACTCACACTCACACTCACACTCACACTCACACTCACACTCACACTCACCTCCCCTCACGCCGCCCGCCCACGCCACGCCCACACTTACACTTACACCCACACTTACACTTACACTTACACTCTGCCACACCCCTGCCTGCCCCCCTTCACACTTCACACTCTCTCTCTCTCTCTCTCTCTCTCTCTCTCTCTCTCTCTCACTCACTCACTCACTCACTCACTCACTCACTCACTCACTCACTCACTCACTCACTCACTCACTCACTCACTCACTCTCTCACTCTCTCACTCTCTCACTCTCTCACTCTCTCACTCTCTCACTCTCTCACTCTCTCACTCTCTCACTCTCTCACTCTCTCACTCTCTCACTCTCTCACTCACTCACTCACTCACTCACTCACTCACTCACTCACTCACTCACTCTCTCACTCTCTCACTCTCTCACTCTCTCACTCCCTCTAATGCTCTCTTTCTTTCTTTCTTTCTTTCTTTCTTTCTCTCTCTCCCTCTAATGCTCGCTCTCTCGCTCTCTCTCTCTCTCTCTCTCTCTCTCTCTCTCTCTCTCTCTCTCTCTCTCTCTCTCTCTCTCTCTCTCTTCTCTCTCTCTTGCTCTCTTTCTTTCTCTCTCTCTCTCTCTCTCTCTCTCTCTCTCTCTCTCTCTCTCTCTCTCTCTCTCTCTCTCTCTCTCTCTCTCTCTCTCTCTCTCTCTCTCTCTCTCTCCCTCTCTCTCTCTCTCTCTCTTTCTAATCTCTCTCTCTCTCTCTCTCTCTCTCTCTCTCTCTCTCTCTCTCTCTCTCTCTCTCTCTCTCTCTCTCTCTCTCTCTCTCTCTCTCTCTCTCTAAAGCTATCTCTCTGAAGCTATCTCTCTAATGCTCTCTCTCTCTCTCTCTCTCTCTCTCTCTCTCTCTCTCTCTCTCTCTCTCTCTCTCTCTCTCTCTCTCTCTCTCTCTCTCTCTCTCTCTAATGCTCTCTCTCTCTCTCTCTCTTTCTCTAATGCTCTCTCTCTCTCTCTCTCTTTCTCTAATGCTCTCTCTCTCTCTCTCTCTCTCTCTAATGCTCTCTCTCTCTCTCTCTTTCTCTTTCTCTAATGCTCTCTCTCTCTCTTTCTCTAATGCTCTCTCTCTCTCTCTCTCTCTAATGCTCTCTCTCTATCTATCTCACTCTTTCTCCATCTCTCTCGCTCTCTCTCACTCTTTTTCTCTCTCCCTCTCTAATGGTCTCAAAAATCATATCACAACAGTCACAACCCTGTCTGAGCTTTGGGGAAAAATAATAGCAACGGCATAATATTTTTTTTTAGA
>BOPN01001114.1:88082-110582 GCA_017312705.2 Penaeus japonicus | reverse complement strand
AAAAGAGAGACTAGAATTAGTATTGCCTATATCTTGGCAACTGAAACCATTCCCAGGCAAAAAATAAAAAGTTCCGAGTCACTAGAAGAAAAGGGAACAGACACAAGCAAAGAGCGAGAGAGAGAGAGAGATCCACGGGCTGAGTTGTAAAGGACTCCTCCTCCACCCTCACCAATTGGTGGCAAGTGTAAAATCAGCCTGATGAAGTGCTGTAGTAGAGAAATGGCTTGTTCTCTTCAATGCCTAGTTCCAAGTTGTGACCAAGCAACTTGCTCCCACTTGGCACCAACTCACATCTGGTGCCAACAACTGGCCTAAATCTCAAAGCTCACATTTGGCAGAAGTGTACATCTGGTGCTAGCTCACAAAGGCATATCGCTGCTTGATGTTACAAAGGAAAGTAAACTCTTCATCTACATAACAATAAATCCTGCATCTATCATATACTTATGTATAAATAAAATACACAGTGCTAAACAAAATGTTTTCTGTACCTCAGCCATGCTGGGAGGCAACTGTATGAAGGGAGAGGAATGGAGCCTAAGTTTAGGAGGCAGGTGAGTGCAGTAGTCTCTCATTGCTTGGGAGGACTGGATAGTAGGAGCAACTACTCAGATAAAAAAGAGAAGGCCCATGGGGTATTTGAATAGCTCTCTGTGACCTTGAGGCTGGAAGTAGATACTGAACACTCCCAAATATGCAAATTTACCAGCACTATGTCCCATTCTTCTTAACCCACTGGTCGCAGTTTTAAATAAATATTTGTGCAGAAGGATGACTGGCTTACATTGTCTAGCACGGTGCCATCCGCGTCTATGACCGACTCTGCCCTTGCAGCAAATCATGCCATCCGCTGCTAATGGGTTAAAATAATAATGGAAAAATAGCCTGCCACATTTCCAAAGTTAAAACTCTATCAATGTGAAAAAGAACTATATTTACTGCTTTGAATGACACAGTTCCGGCTTTCATAGAATATCATTAGACGAATCTATTAAAACATTTAAAAAATACAAGATCCTGTGGCAAAAGCATAGCTAATTCAGCATAAGTTGCTTAAAAATAAAAGTGATGCTGTCCTGTAATTCTGCCACACCATATTCTTTGGAATCCTTTAGTAAATAAACTTAGACTAAGGCAAAAAACATAAAGAACATGATTTTGTCTTCCTATAAACCTCTGTTACTTCCTTTACATAGAGTCTAATTCACATGATCCGTATATACTGCATTATTAGTCTGAAAATGCCTTAAAATGGATATATGCCTCATAATATAGGTTAATCCTCAAATCATGTATTTCACATTCAGGCCAAAACTTTTCAAAACATAAGGTTTACAGCAACAATATTGCTAGCAAGTGTTATGCACGAACAAATCTCTCAGAAAATTTTCCTAGACTTGGGACACAATTGCATCACTTTTTCCCCTAATTGTGGGACCACCCATCTCAGAAATATACCTGGTGTCATTAGGTTGATAATGATCATAATATTCATAAGAAATAAAAACTTTCATAAAAAATTCATGAAGTGGGGTAAACAAGTAAGGTCAGGTAGGCCTAAGGAGGTAGGTGACTAAGCCCTTCTGGAGTCATCTCTGTGCAAAAAACAACAGCAACAGTGAAAAGTGTATGCTAACCAATGTAAGTGGGTTAAATACAAAAAGACCACTGACAATTCTTTTAAATCATACGCTAATCAATTCATACATAACTGATGACAATTTAAGGCACAGTTTTGGACACAATGTTGCATCTTTAAAATATTTTCTGTCCTTGGAACTATTAAATATATCACATCCAAAATTAATAAATAACAAAAGCTCTCTCTCAAATTTTACCCTTCATGATCATTTATAACTATAAATCTACAGAATTTTACTGTTTAGATGAAAATCAATTAAAAGTCCTCAGTCTAATACTCCTTGCAAAATTAAAGATAGTAACATATAAAGTTTTAATCTCAGAAAAGAAGAGCAAAACATGTTACAATGACACAAATGCATGTCATAAGCTTCCCAAAGGGTCCATAAAAGGTGAACTTCAATGGTCCTCTTCATTTCATTCCAAATCAATGTCATCCTTTTTCGTCTGACAAAGAGTTTGGGGTTGGGCATTGAGGCTTTTTGACATTATTAAATCAAAATGTTTTGGTCAGTGTAAAGCCCTGTGACTCCATACATCTCTGTTTACTATTCCTTAGACTGTGGTGATGGATTTTTTAATTCTTCCTTTTACGTCACTCCACTTGACTCCTTTTAACCCCTGACATCAGATCTGACACAGAAATGAACAAAAACTTTTCTATCAACTGTAATTCAATCAGCACATAAAAATTATTTTAGGATTTTAATCTACACATTGAAATCTGCATTACCATGCTTGAAAACATTACCATCAATTTCTCTGTGGAATATTGGTACAATTTGCACATGTCTTCACCTGAATATAACTAAATTTAATATGCATGTTCTTTAGCTGTTGACCTTTAGAGTATGAAATTCCCAGAAAAAGGACATCAAGTTTCATAGTGAATCCAGAGGGTTTTACTGAATCAATATCCCTAAGAGAAGAAATGGAATTCGTAAAAATAAATAGAAATCTCCACCTGAGTCATACAGGACCTACACAACATCTTCCAGACTGACATAATCAAGCAATGTGAAATTCCTATTTACAGAAATGACACTGTATAGGTATCTTACTCAAAAGGTTGAAAATTGATCTTAACCCATTGCAGACATGTGTTATGACATACCCGACGGCCCCAGGCTTAACAAATGGTTGTCAATGCATACATGACATGGCATCGGGAACTGCTCTCAGTTGAAGCGCACTCACAGTCATGGAGTATCATAGCTGCCCTAGCTTCAGAGCTACAGGATTCTAAAGTTAGCCTAAACCCTTGCTTTGTGATGGATTTATGGAAAAATATTCTTTAGGCAAGTCTGCACTACCTGGAGGGCACCAAAAACATTTTCCCAGTAATGTTGTGGATCACCTGCCCTGACTGCCAGTTAGGTGCCCCTCCACTTTGGGTGTACTCAACACAAATACTTTTGGGTATGATAATCAGAAACACCTAAAAACTAAACCAAACTGGTAGTCATTACTTATAGTATCCAATTTTCCTAATGTAATGTTGGTTTACATCAACAAGCACTAAAGAAACCTTGTCCGGAAGTGAGTATACATCTGCTGTTTTTTGAGTAATAAAGTTGAATATCACTGACTATATCTAAATGCATTTCACTTTTTGAAAATTTATCAAATACTTCAAATACTCTTTATATACTATAGAGCTTATATCCAAGCACAATATTTTGCAAGTCTTTTTATGCCCTAATGAATGCTAATACTTGAGATACTAAAGAGTTTTTAATTTTGCCTACAACTTGGAAATTTGCATTCTGCTGATTTATAAATATAGTAAATAACATCAACAGAGGAAAACAGAAGAAGACTAATATATATTTTTCCCATGAAAAATATAATATTATAGAATGACAGATCTGATAACCATCACATAAAAAAATAAATAACTAAGTTCTGATATCAAAGTATGAAGAAAAGTGATCCTTGATTTTTTTTTTGTAGCGACTAAGGTACCTTGATCCTTCACATAAGCCACTGAGACAGAATGATCTTGCATGTTTTTTTCCGAACTTGCAGTGGCACTAAAAGCACAGGTATGAATCATAAAATTATATTCATGTGAATGTCTGGGTGGGAGAATTCATACAAAACAGATACTATTTTTGGAGGTAAGGAATGGAAACTAACAATGGCGGCTAATGTGTTAATATAGTATTCATTTAACACAATGTATAAAAAGTCTTGCAAGGAGTTGTATTTTTGGAATGTACAGGTCAAAATCAATACAAGAGATTTGGAAAATATCACAATCACTTCTTGGTATCCCCCAGAATATTGGTATAGATAGAGCATGTCTTCAACTGAGCTTTACTAAATTAAGTATTTACATCCTTTCAAAATTAATAAGCACAATATATTCTCTGCAAATGCAAAAAAAAGGATCCTGGTTATTAAAAATGAATTTTGCTGTCGGTTAATACCCCACCCGTCCCAGATGATACAGACAAAAGGTACCTATAAGAATGTGCATGTACACCTACTAGATAATTATAATCTCACGAAAATTTAATGAACAAGAAAAATGATTTTTTCTCTTTTCTAATAGTTTTGCTTAAAAATGATGACAAACTAGACCAAGCTCACTAGCTTTGCAAGGGGGTAGTAGAATAAATAATATGATTCACACTGACAGTATCACAACTCGCCATGTGCTTGATTGGAAGTTAGAAGCTAAGGGCAAGGCTTTAATTTGTGTTGTGCTACCCACTAAAACCCTACATAGGGAGAATAGAGCAACCTTGTGAACATGTCAATTTTAATCCAGGAAAATGGAAGCTCTATATAATGTTATCATTGTTTCTGTGTCTTTTTATCAGAAAAATATCCATTCATATGTTAATGCATTTGTGTCAGTGATGGTTATAGTAATTTTCTGTATGAAAACATTTAAAAAACTGATATACCTAAACTCAGGAGATGAGAGTAATATAGGGGAGAAGATGAAGAACAACAGACAATTCATTCTTAGACCTTCAATCTAATATCTCCAAAATATTCCATATATCAACTAGTTTATCTATTTATCAATGGATTTTCTTAAATGAAATAGAGAAAAGAAACATATGATTAACTTTCAGAAATGACACCAGCAAGCAAATTCATCAAGAAAGTCAATAAATCTAATTCAAAACACTGAGCAAGACTTCCATGAGCTATAACATATCAAAACACAACATCCAGTTGAGATTAATGGAGATCAGAGTCCTAAGTATAGTGATCTTAACTAAAACCCAAATCATATTCCTTCTATGTAACATAACTAGACCTTACTTATATCTCAAAGACTTCAGTAAATGGGATAAATCATATATATAGTCTTCAATTGACAGGTGTCTCTTGCATGAATGAGATTAGTTTTCTACAGTGAAATCTACAGTGAAAAAATACAATAAAGAGACAAAAATACAATTGAGTAACCTTACTGCGTAACAATATACACATATGTATATCCATCTAAACAGGAGCTCCATAAATATCTCAAACCTAATTATCATTGAGTGGTTCACAGGTCCTGACATCTCATTTTTGGCCCATATATATTTGATATTATAAGAAAGAGAGAAAGAGAGAAAATATATTACTTATATATCAGCTGTTCTCTGTATCTATGCTGTAATTCCAGAAATGTCTGTGTCTATGCATATATATATCTGCGCATCACAAATAACACTTGTTCTGTCTAATTTTGTCTTTTTGTAAAGAATTGAAGTTACTGGGAGTATCTAGGAGCTCTTAGATAGATGGGTGCAGATCAGTCATGTTCAATATATAAGATCAGGTAACAAACTTGACATTTTCGTAATCATCATGCAAATCCTAAACGGTGCCTGAGTACCCAATAATGCTTTCTGCTAAGATATTTTCCACATGAACTTTTAAACATGTCATTAAAAGAAAAGATCTGTCTATGAGGTGATAAAGTCTACATGCTATATGGTGAAAGCTACTACTAGTCTATCACCACCTTCACTCAATCAACTCAATACCATTCTGTTCCAAAAATACTTTTTAATCATGCTTTGTTTATAAGACATGGTTTAGGTGTTTACGTTGGACAAAGAAACAGTAACTATCCCTGGCAAGAGGACAACAGTATGCCTTTCGACATCTCTACTCAACAAGCTGTTCTTCTCTAACAAGACATGTAATGAAACCAACTCAAAACCACTAAAGGATGTATGGATAGCCATTCTAGTATATGACTAAAGCTGTGTGGTTGGTTAAAATGGAGGCTGTAGCCTATGAAAAGCTATGCTTCTAAGTGTATTTAGCTCCCTAGGCAATCTATATGCCAACAGCTAATTGGTAAGAAGTCAATACAGCTTAACCACGCCACACGCCGAATATGGGCTCCCGGCGGGCGCCAAATTTTAAAAGTCACTATTGAATATAACAAGTTTTAAGCCAAAACCTCAACAGTTTTCAGCCAGAACCTCAACATAATCATCATGTACTATATATTAAAATATGCATAATTAAGCTCTTCCCCCCTGTGCATGTGACAAGTTATATACATGGGTTGGGAGCAGGGTGGGAAGAGTGACCTTGATGAGGAACCTCAGTAAGTCAGACGACAAGAGAAAACGGTTGAAGTAGTATGGTAAACTAATCATAATAAATTTTATATTTCTACATAATGTTCCATAATGAAATAATAAAATTATTCCTCCCCTGGCATAAGCAATTCACACTCCTATGTAATAATAATGAGAGTCAAGTAAGCCAATGTCTCATATACAACCTATATTCATACAGTATCTGGAAGAAAAAAACTTTAATCTACCAGAACTTAGCCATGACACAGTATGTGCGTCCTCGGATATGTCAAGAGCACTGCGAGGACCCAGTATACACATTATCAGGGCCAAGAGGTCTTGGCCCTTGACCCAAGCTGTGTTAGGCCACTCATCAGTCCAAGGAGATGATTGAGTGTATCTGGACTTTTGATGCTCAACTGAGCACAGCCTCCCAAAAACTGGCAGACCATTTGCCTATTGTTGTTGTGTTTCCCACTGTTATCAAGAGGTAGGGTGAATGAGAAAGTAATTCTAGTACTGTTTGGCAAGTTTCTTCCAGCAAACTCCTCCTAAACTCATTCCCCCATTCACTAGCACCCCTTTGTCTCCCTGGGCCAATAATACAAGTATCTCCAGGTGCCTCTTTTAACCCGTTAATGCTGGGTGACAAGATATAATGTCAAGTGGTGGCTAGACCAGTCACTGGGGACGAGATATTTTGTCATGGCTTTCCTTCTGGCTGGCATAATAGGTGATGACGCGCATAGCGTTTGGCCACAGCTGGAGCAGGCAAGTAGCCCCTGAGGCATTAGGCTTGTGTGTTTAAAATATCCCCAGTGCTTCGACCACTTGGAGCCAAAACAGCCCCCTCAGCCACATATTAACGATGGAAGTGATATCATGTCACAGCTTTTTGTGTGGCCAGCATGCCAGGTAATTGTGCACATTGCAGGTGACCACGGCTTGAGTGGGTAAATAGACCAAGGCATTAGGCCTATGCATTTCGAAATACCCTGGTGCTAAAAAAAAGTTTCTCATATTCATCTCATGAACATGTGAGGCCGAGTAATGGTGGCCTTTAGAAGTTAACATTAGGAAATCCATACATGCTGAGTTTCCCTAAATATCCTCCAGTTTCTCATGGAATTACAAGGGGATTCTGTAATCATATTGTTCCAGAAGGACAGTACCTTAGAATAATATCTAGTTTATAAGAATTGGATTTGTAGTTTTGAAATTATGGA
Source organism: Penaeus japonicus (assembly GCA_017312705.2). Classification (NCBI taxonomy): domain Eukaryota; kingdom Metazoa; phylum Arthropoda; class Malacostraca; order Decapoda; family Penaeidae; genus Penaeus; species Penaeus japonicus. Next base: position 103,165 of record BOPN01001114.1, on the reverse strand, counting down.
GCATATGAGATGGGCATAAATATTGCAGTCATGCCTGGACCAATCAATCCCTTTGCTAAACACGCACAGTAACATAGGGGTTAATTTTTAAACCTGTGTGGAAAAACCCATGGAACAACATGCTAGTAAGATCACTTCTTTCAAACATATTAAGAGATCCCAATCTTTGACTTAACACTGAATGCCGATAAACTACATCAGCAAAAATTCATTTCATGAAGTCAATCCTTTCTCTCGACTATTCATATATCAAACTGATGATTTCTAACTCACCAATATAAACTAAACCAAGAGCCTGAAAAAAACTCAATGCACTGACTTCATTTTTCATTTTAAATTTGAAGGAAACTAAGTACCCCCTAAAAAAATATATAATAATGAATGTATTTAACTTTTCACTTTCACAGCTAAGACTGAGCACACAAAAGCATGAGTCTTGTTATCATGATGAACTGAGCTATTTTACAAGCACTCTAGAATTATTCATTGCTTACTTTAAGCTAGGCAAACATCTGTTACAATTGTATTAATTTGCATTTTCATTCCAAATATAACATATGCACATCTTTTAAATGCATATGACATTGACAAAATCCTGATATTTCACCTCTTTGAACAAAGATACTACCACTATTGCCTGGTATTTTCTAAAGCCTGGTTATATATAAGACGCAAAGAAATTCTTGTCCTATAACAAAACATACATCAAATACATTTATGTATATTTTCAAATTTCACATTTTCTTGACAAGAACTAGTGTCAACGAAAAGCATAGAGCAACTATCAAGAAAATATTTGGAAATCTTAAGCCAAATCTCTTCAGTGTCATCAAATAAATTTTCCCACACTATCACTTATTGTGCCTCTAATACTTCCCAGGAAAAACTTGTCCCTGCATTCTGTTTTCAGCCCCAGTGCCTTCTGGACTGGGGAAATTATAATTGAAGTTGGACACTCTTCTCCACTTTAATAATATCTTCAGGAATAAGGTTTGTATTGAGAAAAAGGCCCATATAAGGCTCAAAATCTGCAAGTGAATGTAATAAAGAAATAGCAAAAAGGACAGGCCATAGTGATCACTTTACAGAGGCCTGCTTGCTACTGCACAATCCTTACTCATGAAATTATATCAAAAAGGCAATATACCTTATAACGACATAGAAGATTTCTGAGACTACTGTATATGAAGGGGCAGAAAACCTCTACATTTTTGTCTTAACAAGAGAAGTTAGAAAGGGTTGACTACCACTATTATACTTCCTTGACTCAAACTGTTCACCTGCAAACTTTAAATGTAACCTATACATACTTGGATTATACTAGATAAGAAATTGTATGTTAAATGTAAAGGTCAACTGAAGAATTTATATGAGTTGAGGACAATTACTTCTGACAGCTCAAACCATGAACTGTCAAACTATGCAGAAAATTTAATGATTGCTGACAAGAATTTGTGAGTGTTTTAGTATAATATGCTGCTCCACCTTTTTAGTATGACTGGGGCTGACATATTCACACCAGACACCTGACACCTGTCATAGAAAACAACAGCAACAAAAACAAAAAAGTTGCTGCAGGATCCAAAAGCAAGAGGAAATAGGCAACATTTTAGACCAACTGTCACCTCTTCTATCCCTGACTAAATTCAAAAGTCAAGAAATAGGGGACTTAACTTATATTCATTAATATTTCCTGACAATAGCTAATTCAAAACTTTAGTGACTGCCTTGGTGTCAAAAGAAATAGATAAAACTAGCAAACAAAGCAAAACTTCACTGAATAGGTTCACCATCCCATTTTTATTTAAATACTCAGTGCTTCTCATGAACACCTTAAGTCTTATCATGTACTTACTACATATTTTCCTCCAACAACTATCAAACATATGAATAAAGTAACAAAAGTAGTAGTTTAAGATGTTAATTATATCAATACAAGTAGCTTTCACCTTTTAACAGATGAAAAGTTTTTTATGGATCCCAGAGTGGGATAACACTGACACCAAATGTATATGTATAAAAAATATATTTGTAGTGGACATCAGAAAGGAACATTAATCATTATGAACTCTCAATAAAAACCATATATCAGTTCAGTATTCTCCTGTGACTCTCTAAGACCTTGTGCACCACAACTGAAAGGATGCTGCTACTTGATAATGGACTTACAATGAGCGTTATCTGACTCAAAGGAGGAACAGTAATAGCTGTGAAGGGAAAAATAAATAAAGAACATGAGGGCAACTTACCCTTGATCAATCCTGTCCATGGGTCCCATCTGTCCCATCATTGGATGTGGTCCTGGTCCATGCATAGGTCCATGCATAGGACCGTGCATGGGAGGGCCCCCCGGTGGTCCCCCCGAACCGAATGGTGGCCCTCCAGGACCAAAGGGTCCCCCTGGCCCAGAAAAACCTGGTCCTGGCCCTCCTGGCCCAGGAAAAGGTCCTGGATGACCTGGTGGACCATTGATCATCTGGGCATGAGGCTGCCCCAACATCCCTAAAGTGCTGTTTGGGCCATTCATGTGGGGGCCTGTGGGAGTGGGGCTGCTGTAGTTAGAGGAACAAGGAAATGGCATGGGCGATGGCCCAGGTCCAGACATGCTGGTGGGTGCCATGCTAGTGGGAGGGCCTCCCCCCGGGGGCCCAGGGAAGGGAGAGGGGCCTCCGGGACCAGGTGTGGATGCATTGGAAGGGGCGGGGGAGCCGGGGAAGGGGACTGATGGGGGGCCTGAGGTCGGCGGCCCCGAAAAACTGTTGGGAGGCGTGTTGAAGGGTTGAGGGCCACCAGGGCCCGAAGGATAATTCCCAGGATTTGATGAGGGGCCTTGGGGACCTGTGGGAGGTCCTGGAGAGGGTCTGTTCAGTGTAGGACCAGGTGGGTTAAATGTTGGAGTGGACGGTCCAGAAAAGGTATTTGGAGTGGCCGGGTTAGGGAACCCCGTGGGACCAACAGAGGGGGGACCGTGAGGCTCTGAGGGGGGTCCTGGGGGGCCCTTCCAGCCGAGACTTGCTGGCTCCGCCTCCAGGGTGGCGACGTGACCCTCACGCACACACACCCACACACTCAGCAGCCTGAAAGAATTAATTGGGTCAGACTAAATACATAAAAAACATATCAATTTCATAAATACAATAAAGGAATAATTAGGGAATCATTTGGGAATAACAATAAATCCATAAGTATCTTATGAACAGATAATTAATTCAGCAGAAAGATATACATTCTACAATATCTCACATTCATTTAAAATAAATGTAAATAAAACAAAATACACTGATAAATTGGAGAGCCTTTTGCATGCCCATAATTGTCAAAAGCTGCAGGCCCTATAGATAGTATCAGTCTAGGGTTATGGCAATTTAAGACTGCAGCTCAACAGACTGACATAAACTACAAGAATTCAATTATATTTATCCACATTTTCTCAATAACTAAAGCCTTAAGTACTGGCTGATGGCAAAATCAGGAATTATGAAATTTCCTGTGTCAGCTACTGCCTTATCAATTTATCTACTATTACTCATATATTGGTTACTCTGAAACTTATCAAAAGGGCTGTAATTGGACATGGATATAGATGTAAAGTTTCCTTAAACTTGTATAAAAATGCTTTCTACCCTGTATACTAATTTCACTTAATCATCAATGAGTTAAAGTCTTTATAATTTAGTTTTCTATGTGCACACAGGATGATTCAGTTAAGTTTGTTTGCTCTGCTCAATGTGCATCACTTTTTGGGACATACAGATAAAATAGAAAAACGGAGAAGGAAAGGCAATTTCACCTGAAAAAGATGGCAAATTATCCTTTGAATACACACATACTCCATAGATTTGGCAGGTCTAATTCCTAATTATAAATATTTCCAAGAGGAAATATGATAATCATAATATAAAAACAATGATCATGATAACTCAGCCAACCCTAGCTGAAGTGATGCTAATAAACACCTTGGTCAAAATTTTGTCTTCACCTGCAACGAATAATACAACAATAGCTCTATATGACAAAAGAGAGAAAAAGTGATTCAGGGAAGTGGTATGCTCATAAGGTCCATAAATAAAACACAAGGTACAAAAGCACCGTGCACCTCAAGGGGTTCGGTATGATCAATGAATTAAAAGTAATGACCCCAGTGTACAATAGCTGGAATTTAGGAGAGCATGACCAATTTGCTTCTTACTTCACTTCTGCACTAGAGCTGAAGTGAGGCAAGGGAGAACAGGAGCATGCCAGCCCACAAACTTTCCGTGACCGTTTTCTTAACTTTTTGTTCGAATTACTTGTTACTTCAGCAAGGGGTGCCACAACTGTGCTATCAATTACATTAATAATGGTGATGGTAATACTACTACCACTACTAAAGAAGATAAAAAATAACAGTGATAATATTGATAATGAACAAACATAATCACTACACTTTTGTGATAAGAATAATCAGAATTTGATAACAATAACTAAAATAATAACAACAATATCAATATTCCATAACAATATCAATAACAAAACAATTAATAATTTCGACAATAATAATAATAATAGTGCAAATAATAGTAATATCACTAACACAAATCTATAGACCCAGACTTTCAAGCTGGGCTATTTAGACAGATTTTTTTTTTCCCCCCTATGAATCTGGTGGTCACTCGTTTACATTTGGCACCACCCCATTCAGTTTCCATTAACCAAGGTTGGCTTTCAGTGGCTGATGCTACTACTACTGCCGGACTACTGATGCTTTTGCCTTTATACATATTTCCTAGGAAACAATATATGCATTACATGCTTGAATAGTGGAGCTAAGCCACTATCAATAACATAATGATGATACTAATAATGATAATGATGATGATGATAATAGTAATAAAAGTAGTAATAATAATAATAATGATGATGATGATGATGATAATAATAATAATAATAATAATAATAACAACAATAGTAATAACAATAATAGTAATAAAAATAATAATAGTAATAGTTGTAATAATAATAACAATAACAATAAAAACAAAACAAACAAACATTATAATAATAATAATAATAATAATAATAATAATAATAATAATAATAAAAATAATAATAATGATAATAATAACAACAACAATAAAAAAAAAAACATATCATCAATTCAAAAAAATAAAAAAATAAAAAATAAAAAATATATAATGACAATAATAAAATAATATAATTTCAACTAAAATCAATCCTAATCAAAATAACTTTAAAAATTACACAAATATAGTAAATCAACATTCCCTTTTTTTCCATTTCATGACAGCTCTATAAAAAGAAAGAAAAAAAGAAAAAGAAAGAAGAAGAAGAAGAAGAAGAAGAAGAAGAAGAAGAAGAAGAAGAAGAAAGAGAGCTACTGAATGGTTGTTTATAGACCCATGCTTCCATTGCCTCAATATGGACAGTCAAGACCATATTCAACACATGTGATTATTTACAGAAAAAAAAAATTAATAAATGAATAAAGAAAGAAAATAAAAGACAAGAGATAATATTATTCAAGATAATATCAATAATAATAATAATAACTATGATAACAATAACAATTATGCTGATGCAATGGTAATAATAATAATAATAATAATAATAATAATAATAATAATAATAACAATAATAACAATAATATTAATAGTAATAATAATAATAATAATAATAATAATAATAACAATAATGATGATTATCATTACAAACAAATGCCAGAATAATAAAAATATATATAATCATAATCATAACAAGAAAAATAATAGTAATAACAATAACAATAACAACAATAAAAAAGTAATAACAATACAAACAATGATAATGATATATTAAAATATATAATAATAACAACAATAATAAAAAAAGAAAATCATAATAATAATCATAGCTCTACTACTACTACTAAAAATAATAATCATAATGAAAATGATGATAATGATAATGATGATGATGATGATGATGATGATAACAATAACAATAACAATAACAATAATAATTAGAAGTAGTAATAGTACTAATACTAGTATATGTACTAATAGTGGTAGTAGTAGTGGTGGTACTACTACTACTACTACTACTACTACTACTAATAATAATAATAATAATAATAATAATAATAATAATGATAATAACAATAATAACAATAACAATAATAATAACAAAAACAATAATAATATTAATAATGATGACTATAAAAAAGTACAATCATTATAATGAAAGCAAAATTATAATAATAATAATATCAGCAACAATAATAATAATGATAATGATAATAATTACAAAGCCCACAAAAAGTACAATGAAAAAATAAATACTTACAATAATAATAAATAATAATGAAATCAATAATCATAAAAATAATAATAATATTACTAACAGCAGCACCAAAAATCAATGACACTACTTTAAAGAATAACAACATTGTCAACATTTCCAAAATGAATAATGAAAATAAAACAAATAAATAGTAATGATATATAGCAATAGCACTAATAACCGTCTTCATAATATCAATAAAAAAAAGTTCCAGGCAAATAAAAACATACTTTTCTAAATACATGTTCATCTTTTTGTGAACGCCAACATTAGCAAATGCAAATTCTACCATCAGAAATGTACAAAGTAATAATAAGAAAATCCAACTATCATAAACAACCAGGATAATACTGACAAGCATGATAATTGATAGAGGTAATGGCAAGACAGAGGCAGGAGTGGAGTGGAGTGGGGTGGGGTGGGGAGTAGAATACATGTGGGGCATGGCGAGAATCTCCCCTCACGCTATGCTCTTGACCAGAGGTAAAAATGGGGCGCTCCTGAATAAAATATATATATGTATGGGGCACGGTGACTCTCCCCATTGGCTATGCTCTTAACCAGAGGCAAAAATGGGGCGCTCCTGAATAAAATATATATATGGGGCATGGTGAGACGCTCCCCTGTGGCTATGCTACTTGACAGTACTCTATTCATGGGGAGCTCATGAATAGAGCACTGGAAATTCATAATCTAAAAAAATTGAGAGAAAAAAAAAAAATATTCATGTATTTTGTACAGCTGTTTAACAACAAATCGTTCTGAAATTCTACCAACCATCCACCTATATAAAACAAATCCACTTGCGCTGATATGAGCCATTACAACTGTAACGTATATATCACAGGTCACTTTTAAAGGTATACAGTCAAGAGTTCCAAACCATACAACATTAATTCATAGTCTGTCTCATTTACTATGGGCTATGAACTATGAAATGGATGTCATACTCAGCCATGAACCAGACACTCATCTCACTAATGCTAAATTCATGGTTAATGTACAAACTCTTAGATCAGATTGGTTTTCAACACATAAAGGACAATATATATCAACTGTTATAATTATGATTGATATCATTATCATTTTGTATCTCAATTTTTTATTTCTGCTTGTATATCCATCCCATGGGCATATATACATGCACTGTCATACTTGTGCCTATGGTAGAAAGGGCATAAGATAGTAAAACCCTGCCATTTTCTTTAATTCATCTACTACAGAGGTTCTTGTTTCCCCATCCTGAGTGCACACAGGGTTAAACTATGATTAAAATATTAACAAGCATAATTTTATATCCAACCATTGATCTACCCAAGTTCAATAACAACACAATCAGAAGAAATAAATAAGAAACTATTCTTACAGCTTGGATACAAAATGTTAGAATCATCTCTGTTCTTTGCACTTGTTAAACATTCTATAAAATAAGAAAATCAAATATAACAGGCCATAACCTCAAAACAATTGAGGTTCATCACTAAATGAAGATACTGATACATCTCAAATACTATCTATATCTATCAATCCCTCCCTCAAAATCTCTTCAGAGTCCTCACTACCCTGTTCTTGGAAGGAGGTGACTGCTGTTTCCTACTTTCTCCTTCTTTTGTATGAAAGCAAAACAATGCCAAACTTTTTTCACAACAAATTCTATCAGAACTAGTAAAGTAGTCATTAACTGAACTCCATACAAGTCCTTTCTCATATGATGCTTCACTCTAAAAAAAAAAAAAAAAAAAAAAAATGACCGCAATATGAACTGATTTGATTATAGTTTCCAGCAAGATGCAATAAAATTTTAAAATACCTGCATGAAAATCAAAATGATGGAGGGAAAATACTTCCCCTATCAGAACATTAACCTGTCAGATAAATATGAATAAGTTATCAGGGGGCAAGGGTCTTGGAACACATAAATAGCATAAAATGTTCATATAAAGCTAACTTGGTAAAATCTCAGTTTCGAACATACACATAATACAAGGTAAACAGCATGGAGTCAATAAATCCATTAATTCTGAGACATTATTAGGTTTATGATATAGCTGTTGTACATTATGCCTCTCTTTTATCTTTAACTATATAAACACAGTAATAAATTAAGTCAACCAATTACCATACTGAACATGCCTTTAGAGCTCTGACAAAGGCTAACAAACCTCTATCACATATATTCTGGCAGGAAAGTACTTCAACTTAATTAACTACAATAACAAGAAAAAACATTTAATAGTCAAGACCTTTGTGATAAAAAACAGGTCCTCCTTCCTTATTGTTCATAGTTATTTAACTTTCAAAAGAAATTTTCTAATTTTAATCTTGCTAAGACTATCATAAAAGAAAAGCCTCCTGGAATTCAATGATTTATCAATTCCGTGTACTGTACGTTTGAAACTGCTATCATACCCCTTGAAATATGGTTTTAAATCAATTTAAACTTCCATTCCCTATCATTAAACAAACTTTTAACCACTAACTTTCAGAAATTGCGGTTATCTTACAACTATCTTACATACTTCTACCAATGATTGGCCTTAAATTTTGTGTGTAATGGGATGCAAGATACATAGGGTTATCATAACTAAAAAAGTTGCAGAAAAAAAATAAAGAGTAAGTTATCAGACACATTTTCATACTGTACTGAGCAGATTTAACAAGTTCAGTCTTTCAGTCTCCGGCCCGTGGTACAACTTCACCCTCCTCCCTTCTTTCCTTCTCTATGGTTAAGCTTGTGTAATGAGATTACGTCTAAACGTAAGATTTCATATTCATGTCCATAAAGAATTGATTCCATGAAATATCATGAATGGAGACTAGAAGGATGAAAAGAAAAGAAGAAAAAAAAAAACATAGATCTTTGTGTTTTTCTTTTTTCATATAATATAATTCACCACAATACAAAAATACAAAATTAAAAGGTTTGCAGCAGTAACACAATTTAACTTTTTTTCCACATGCTGGTAATTTATAGATAATGCAATATCCTTGACAGATAATCGAGTTACTATTCCTATCACACACAAAAAAAAGTCATTATGAATAATCTGAACTAAATAATAAGTACAAGTGAATTATAAAGTAATTTACAACTCTAAATAGATGACCCGAACATAAATCGTCCGTCCTAATAGAAGTAACGACTAGCCTAGTATCTCCACACCAAAATACGAAATGACAAAAGTCCTTACAAGTCGAGTCGGCAATATCATCATGAGAGGAGGCACTTGAAGCAACCCTTATCACGGGATAAATTCCAATAAATCAAATGAAATCAACAATTATAAATAGAAACCAAAGAAAATAATACACCCGCTGATTGCGAGAGAGGACGGGTTGTCAGAACATTAGTTTTAAAATCCGGCCATTACAGTCTCACAATTCTGTGCCTCTAAACGTCTGCTTGTTACATAAAACTAGCAATATGTTCTCGTCCCTCCTCTAAAGTTATAATTGCTCAGGTTCTCTATACTCTTTATCACAAGCAATAAACCAACAGGAAAGCACAAATACTGATTCCACAGCATCCCTTCCCACGGTTTGTCTTCGTAGATGACACAGAATAAAATATCCATTAAAAAAAAAAATCATAACCGTGAAAATAAAGCTAAGAGTGCGGGACGTCCCGAACGGTGACAAGATCATCTGATAATCACAGCAAGAGATACAAAATTAGACGGAACTGCTACCTTCACACTCACGTACACACCTTAAGGACCATAAAAGTCAGGCACAGATGTTAAATTTTAATCTCTCTGAAAGCTAATTAATCCCATCATATGTAGGTATAAGATCTTAGACCGAGGTTAATTTCATGATTGGCTATTCGGGTTTTCAGGAATACTTTCACGGCATGGAGCTTTCCACACTATTACACGCACATATGAAGAAGAAATTATCGCAATATCAAATACCATATTACTTTTCACACTCAATAATGAATGAAATATGGGAGAGTCCATGATAATTAAAACAAAAAATAATAGAAAATAATAATAATAAAAAAATATCATAAACCGAAAGTCCATTACCATAAAAACAAAAAATAATCATATAATATTCATAACCATAACAGTAACAATAATAGTTCATTTAATATTTAATAACAGCATGAGGACACACACACAACAGTGCAATATCCACTTAATATTTATCATTAATTTCCCTCAACTGCCATCACCCTCCCCCCCTACCCCCCCTACCCCCACCCCCCTAGACCCTCTTCCCCCAAAAGGCCAAAATCCGTATTTTTTTCCCCCCCTTTGGAACTCCTCTAATAACGTGCCCACCTTCTTCCTTATCTACTCAGAGCCTCTAGCATTTCTATCCAGCTCGTAATTTCCTTAAAATATCCACTAAAATCCTCCTCCTCTTCCCTCCCTCACCTCCCACCCCCCTACACCCCGTACCCCCCTCCCCTCCCCCTCAAGAGGTCAAATCTGCATCATTCTCTTTTTTTTTTCTTCTTCTTCTTCTTCTTCCCCCTTTAAGTCCATCATCATCCACTTTTCCGCCTCCTCCGATCTAATCTCACGCACCTCGCCCTTCTCCCGGAAGCTTGGACCAGCGCTTCCCACCCGGGGAAACACAGGAGGCAAAGAGGGACGAGGAAAATCGGGCGAACGAGGGAAATTTCCCTTTTTTTCCCCCCCGCCGATGACATTTGCTCGAAGCCGAAGCCAACGACCGAAACATCGAACAAGTCAAACGGCGAAGTCACTCCAATTATTCGCCTTTTATTCCCCTTCTTCCTCTTCCCTCTTTCACCCTTCGATCATCTCCGCATGCAGATCAAAGGTCAATCTAAGTGCTAAATTTAATAACAACGGTGTAAACAGTCTCCTTACCATTATAAAAGGGCTTAAATGAGGTTTGTTTACCTTGCCGGCTGATCGCACTCTTTCCGCTATCGACGATCACAAAGGGAAAAAAACAAGTGACGAACGGGATGCGCAACCCCGCTTAGAAAAAAGAAAAAAACGTGCGCGGAAAGAGAGAGAGGGGGGGGGGAGGGAGAGAGGAGAGAGAGAGAGAGAGAGAGAGAGAGAGAGAGAGAGAGAGAGAGAGAGAGAGAGAGAGAGAGAGAGAGAGAGAGAGAGAGAGAGAGAGAGAGAGAGAGGAGGGGGAGGGGAAGAGAGAGAGAGAGAGAGAGAGAGAGAGAGAGAGAGAGAGAGAGAGAGAGAGAGAGAGAGAGAGAGAGAGAGAGAGAGAGAGAGAGAGAGAGAGAGAGAGAGAGAGAGAGAGAGAGGGAGGGGGAGGGAGGGGGGAGGGAGGAGAGAGAGAGAGAGAGAGAGAGAGAGAGAGAGAGAGAGAGAGAGAGAGAGAGAGAGAGAGAGAGAGAGAGAGAGAGAGAGAGAGAGAGAGAGAGAGAGAGAGAGAGAGGCTATTTTGTGTACTTTAAAATGAATCGATAAATACTCTTAGCATGGGGGAGAGAGAGAGAGAGAGAGAGAGAGAGAGAGAGAGAGAGAGAGAGAGAGAGAGAGAGAGAGAGAGAGAGAGAGAGAGAGAGAGAGGGAAAGAGAGATGAGGTGAACTGTTATTCTCTTTCGACATGGTTATTTCGGTCCCGTTATGATAATGAGTTCAATGCAGACAATTTATAAGTAAAAGCAATTTATGCTTTTTCTCGACTGAAAACAGTTTTACAATTTGTTCCGTGAAAAATACAAAATACAGTTTCGTTTCAAACTGTGCATTTTCTCTACTTTTATAGTTTAGATTAATAGGATGTCTCCTTATTAGATGAACCCATCAATATAATTTTCGTTTTTTATCTGAATTAGCTCGTTCTAGGTTTACTTTAAAGTTCCATTATCCATTACGACTGCAATTTCCCATAAAATAAAAATAATCAGAAACATCTACCTCCCACCCGACCCGGAGCACTCCTTCCACCCGACAGTCACACCGGATCAAGCACAGCCTGAATGATCAGCATTGAGAAGTTCACGAGTTTAAAGCTTTTAAAGATGCTTCATAACTCAGCCAAGGTACAAAACAATCCTTCCATTTTCTCTTGAGACACTCGCTATCCTTTACATCACCGAATTCATGCACTGTTAATAAACCTGTATAATTAAAAATAGAAAAAAAATACATCCCGGCAACTGTAACTGGACCCCGATGTGGTCGCCCAACCCACCAGGTCACAATCAATATCCGAAGATTTGCACATTCGGTTTCCAGATAAGAGGTGCTATTCCGCTCCCGTGAGCCCCCGCTCTGGTTTTTGGGACGCAGCGAGAGCGAATCTCTATGGCCAACGAAATGAAAGATCACTTACCAGTGTTAAAGAGCGAGATTTATTCGCAAGGCTAAAGGCACTTCACCCGGAGGCCCCTTTCTGGCTGGCGCTTCTCGGGATGACAAACACGCTGCTTCAGTCACAGAGTAACCAGTTTGTCCAATTTTATCATCTAATATCAATGTAAATTTAGCTCCCGTTTGAACTGGTCGGTTCTCACGCCCGAATAGTATTCATCGTGACTTTCCGAATGCACATGATTTTCCACTCGATACTTATATTACGATAACGAAGCCAGTCACTCGTTTATAAACAGTCCATAAAAATTGTGAATGACAGGTGTTGCCTGCCAAACTCCAGATCGTAGTTGCCAGCTTATGTTTATCTGATCATCAGTTCCTGGAGAACCATGGGCGACGAAATGCACGTAGGAGGCTCGTGGGTCGGGTGTTGCGAGGTACAGAGTGCTTCGTCCAGGCCATAAGACAAAACTGGGGCGACACTTTTGCTCTGGCTCGGCCCACAACCTAATTACCGGCCCACTCAGCCCACCCCACTCCCACCAACTTGGATGTTCGCTGTCCGTGGAGTTTTTCACGTGACAAGCCAACGGGAAGGCTCACGTCCGAGCCACGGGATTCGAATGGTTCCTTATCGCATTGGGGAAAGCAGTTTTCTTAGGTTCACGAGAGGTGCTGGCGTTTCCACCTCAAAGCATTACATTTTTCAGAGTAACTGGCAACTAGAGCAGCGCAGAGTTGCCCATTTCTGGCCAGAGGCTAAATCCCCTGACGTTGGCAGCTGTAGCCAGCTACCAAATCTTTGATAGGTGCTATGGCTGCCGAAATGCATTTATTCCTCCTCAACAACACTCGTGTCCACCGAGGGGAAACCGCTTTGGTAAACATGGATACATATAGATACTTTATAGATGGATGCATTTACAGTTAAGGAAGGATTGAAACCATATTCTAAACTATGTAAAAAGGCCATGAAAATATTCGTGTGATGTTTATCGATTCCTATCTGCGCCAGTAACTAGCTGAATATCTGCACAAGTTTATTAACATCACATAAATGATTCCAAGGCATCAAACTCCGCCACAAAACTCACGCTGATTAATCTTTTGAGCGCGCCTCATCCTCATCTCTTGACTTAACACTACAGCGCTCTTACATAAACTTTTTGCCAAGAAACTTTCTCGCTTTACATCTCTTCAAATAACGAAACAGAGTAAGGGAGATGCAACGCACGAGAAAGACTATCTGGCAACCGAAGTCGGGTCCGGAGGTTCCCCCGTGAAGCAGATGTTCTCACAGCCGCCTCAGTCACAGTTCCGCAAGCACCACGTGATAACATGCGCGATCCATGATGCAACACTCACTTTAGACTCAAAGAGGCCGTTTGAGTACGCATGAGTAGATATGTTGATCTTCATGCAGTTGAGGTGTGTTTTTTCACCACTTGCGGCTGTTGTTTTGGGGTGGGATTTCGAAATAGCTGCACCATTTTCTCACGTCAACTTAACTGAATTGATTCAAGTTGCGAAATTATGGGAGAGTGTATGTCACTTTAAATATACCATAAAGATCCGTTCACAAATAAATAAAAGCAACAATATGGAAACAAGCACATTAAAACACTGCATATACTAGTAAATATAAACACAATAAAACACGTTTACATATCCAATTGAATAGACTATATAGAAATTATAACAAAAATCTCTTTCTTAATAATCAAACAATATCCCAAGCAGATGAGCTCGATATCAGGTGAGGGACACGCCACGATGTAGGTCTCATGACAAGTATGCGAAATACGGCACAGATCTCGTCCTTATGACTCTTGGCTTGCACTTACTCCTAAACACTCACGTCACTGCAAGAAAAGGGATTTACACTGGAACAAGAACACCTCGGCTCGTCACAAGAACACATGGAACACGGAACTTTGGAATTCGATGCTTTTCTAAGGATGATTAAAGTAAAAAAAAATAACTAAACATAATCGTTAAGCAAGCAGTGGCCAAGACAGACTTGGCGGGCACTCACGCGGGGCTGCAGGGAGGCGTTCGAACTCACGTTGCCTCTGCTAAGGTCAAGCGAGTTAGGTCAGGTCAGCGGGAGCAGCACCGCGGGCCCGCCAGCACCATGACCTGGTTCACACTGTGGCGCCACCACCGCCTCGCCACCTCCTCCACCACCACCACTGGTAGCGACACCTCCTCCTCCTCCGTCAGCTGGGCCTCGCACGCTGCCCTCGCACTCGTTTCTTAGCTCCGTTGCCTCATCGACACAGTCACTCGGGCCGCTCTCAGTCCCGCGAGAGGGTCAGCGTGCTACTGTCCGTCTCGGGTATGTGAGGCTGGCCTGGCCGGGGGCTAGACGGAAGGGGTGAAGGGGGTCGGGGGCAGTCCCTGTCAAAAATGTCTTGTCAACGCTTCCGCTCTCGGCTGCTCCGGAGTCGATAACGAGTAGTTTTCTGTGTGTTTCTCTCGGTGCTCCATAGTCTAAG
>BOPN01001114.1:78082-83082 GCA_017312705.2 Penaeus japonicus | reverse complement strand
TATTTGCCTGACTCCTTCTCCGCTCTCATGACGCTCTGTGCATGAGCATTGCCTGACTCCTTCTCCGCTCTCATGACGCCTTTCCGTGCATGAGCATTGCCTGACCCTTTCCCCGCCCGCACTCATGACGCTCTGTGCATGAGCATTGTCTGACTCCTTCTCCGGAGAGAGAGAGAGAGAGAGAGAGAGAGAGAGAGAGAGAGAGAGAAAGAGAAAGAAAATGAGAGAGAGAGAGAGAGAGTGTGAAAGAGAATGAGAGAGAGAGAGAGAGAGAGAGAACGAGAGAATGAGAAAGAGAATGAGAGAGAGAATGAGAGAGAGAGAGAGAGAGAATGAGCGAGAGAAAAAGAGAGAGAGAGAGAGTGTGTGAGAGAGAGAGAGAACGAGAAAATGAGAAAGAAAAAGAGAAAGAGAGAGAGAATGAGAGAGCAATACCGACTACCAACACCAATCCTATCTTTTCCTAGGACGACAGGACACCTCCCCGCACTCATGACGCTCTGTGCATGAGCATTGCCTGACCCCTTTCCCCGCACTCATGACGCTCTGTGCATGAGCATTGCCTGACCCCTTTCCCCGCACTCATGACGCTCTGTGCATGAGCATTGCCTGACTCCTTCTCCGCTCTCATGACGCTCTGTGCATGAGCATTGCCTGACTCCTTCTCCGCTCTCATGACGCTCTGTGCATGAGCATTGCCTGACCCCTTTCCCCGCCCGCACTCATGACGCTCTGTGCATGAGCATTGCCTGACTCCTTCTCCGCACTCATGACGCTCTGTGCATGAGCATTGCCTGACCCCTTTCCCCGCCCGCACTCATGACGCTCTGTGCATGAGCATTGCCTGACCCCTTTCCCCGCACTCATGACGCTCTGTGCATGAGCATTGCCTGACCCCTTTCCCCGCACTTATGACGCTCTGTGCATGAGCATTGCCTGACTCCTTTCCACGCACTCATGACGTTCTGTGCATGAGTATTGCCTGACCCCTTTCCTCGCACTCATGACGCTCTGTGCATGAGCACTGCCTGACCCCTTTCCCCGCACTCATGACGCTCTGTGCATGAGCATTGCCTGACCCCTTTCCCCGCCCACACTCATGACGCTATGTGCATGAGCATTGCCTGACCCCTTCCCCGCCCGCACTCATGACGTTCTGTGCATGAGCACTGCCTGACCCCTTCCCCGCACTCATGACGCTCTGTGCATGAGCATTGCCTGACCCCTTTCCCCGCACCTATGACGCTCTGTGCATGAGCATTGCCTGACCCCTTTCCCCGCCCGCCTCCCTGTCGCACACGCCAAGGAAGCAACCGGTGTTGGGCGGCCGATCCATAGCGCCGAGGAGGTACTCAAGACGACCAATAGCGCTTCGGGAGCGGCTGCTGGGAGGCTCGCTCGAGGACATACAGGAGGAAGCGACCGGCGGCGAGGAGGGCTTTCGGAGGAGCGAGAGAGAGAGAGAGAGAGAAAGAGAAAGAGAGAGAGAGGAGGGGGGAGGGCATGGGGAGAGGAAGAGCGGACGGGAACGTGGATAACGACGGGGATATAGGGAGATCAATAACTATATAAATGGACGAGAAGAAGAATAAAAACGTCATAATCCTCCGTCGATTCAGGGGGACGATTTTGATCGCGGGTGACGCTAGTAGCAGCGGTAGGTACGGTACGAGGCTTGAGCTCAAGTGGTCGATGCTTGCCGTGAGGTTGGGGAGGTCGGCATACCGGCCTCTTGGTGAGTGGAGGGACGGGAGAAGGGGATGGGGATGGCGCTAAAACAAATGAAATAGAGCTCAATCAACTACCGTTTTTATAACTCTTAGAGATCAACAAGTAACTCAGTAATGATGATAACCATGCGTGTTTTAATCCATTTCTGGGTCTAGATAACCTTCCCTTCCGCTCGGATGAGACCATAGCTAGAAATAGGGTCTAGTCAGCGAGAACTTGATGGCTGTCTGTTACCTGTAATTAACCATGACTGATAAATAACTATACTCTTTAATCAATGACTAGAACCCTATAATTTTTCCCCTCCCGCTCTGCTGAAGTATTTGACGGATATCTCAGTCCGTTAAGCAAATATCTGCAGGTTGCACACTGCACCGTCAGATTGCTCTGGTAGTTGACAGACGTTCATACTTTTCCAAGGGTGTGTTTACAAACAATGATCTATTAAGTGTTTTCAATCGTTAGATTAGAAGAATGTGGGATGGAGACGGATTTTTTGAGTGAATATTGAATGATGATGGACTTCAGTGAAAGTTAAAGCGCAGATGATATTTATTTTGAAATAATTTATTTTGAAATGATTTAATGTGATTGCTCTTGGTATATCATTTCCTTGTCGAAAAGCAAACGAATCATTTGGTTCACTGTCCTACTTTTAAAGTCATAAAATATTTCATAAGATTCACATATATACAATTACATGCAAATATACTTGTAAGCATATCATACATATATTCACACACACACACACACACACACACACATATGTGTATATATATATATATATATATATATATATATATATATATATATATATATATATATATGTATNTATATATATATATATATGTACTGGGTATATGACACCTTTTCTGTTTTCCCTTTTCTGTTTATTGAATTCATTTATCTGTTTGTTTGTTTTTTCAAGGCAACACAAAAAAACACATTTTACAATGTTCTTCATTATTACTTTTGGAAACTGTTTGCCACTACGTTCACACTGGATACAATACCTTATTATTGACAACATGAAGAAACACTTATGGTGCTTATCCTATTACTTCTATATATGAAATGCAACACAAAGCACCTTTAATTGATAATGTATGTTCTCTCGCCTTCAAAATTACATTGTTTGTTTTTTGTGCAAGAACAACGCATAAATATCACTGTTACCAATATCATTACAGGTGTTTAAGCAGTTTGTATTATAATGATAAACAAAAGATTTTTTTTTTATAAAAGAACAAAAAATGTAGATAAGTACATTTAACACTCAGTGTGTATTATCAATGTAAACAATGCAAATCAATGTGTACATTCATCCATCTGTACATATGCATGCATGTACGAGTATGTCTCAATGTGGATATATTTGTATATAAACATATACTTATGTATGGTTATAGATGTATGTATGTGTGTATATGTGTGTGTGTTTATATATGTATATGTGTATATGTATATTATATATATATATATATATATATATATATATATATATATATATATATATATATATATATATATATATATATATATATATATATATATATATTTATATATATATATATATATATATATATATATATATATATATATAACATATATATATGAAATATATACATATTTGTGTGTTTGTTTGTGTGTTTGTGGTGTGTGTGTGTGTGTGTGTGTGTGTTTCTTTGTTTGTGTGTATACATGTATGAGCTTATGAATAGGTATAAATAGAAATATGAATATACAATTATTAAAACACCACGTACATAAGCTATGAGCACCACTTTTTTCCAAAATGCTGAGCTCCTATGATTGAATTATGCTAAGTAGTAAAATTGATTTCGGTCTCGAACAACAGGAATGAGGAGATAATACTATGCAAATTACATTTTGGGTTGGTAATCTTAGGCAAAGTCCTTCTATTGCCATGACTAGAACTAACAAGTTGTCACATGTTTGGCATTCTTTCTGAAATCAGAAGCTATAATCTTGAAAAAATATTGGTTATAAATACATGCATACATGCATACATACACATATCAATAGACATCCACGCACGCACTACACAAACACAAACACACACACGAGCACACGCACATACACATAAACACACACACACAAACGCACATGTAAACACTCATACACACATGAATCGTAATAAAACAATCACTAGGTCGACCAACACCTTTCTTTCCTACAAGCATTGATCACTTTGCAAAAGCAACCTCGGGCAACCGCTTAGAGGGTCGAGGCAGAGAGCGTCGTAGGGCTTCCCAAGTTGGCTAATTCTGCGTTCACTTCTTCGTATTTCTTCTGGAGTCCAGCCAGTTCATTTGACAGAGTCTGAGAATTAAGTGAAGGTTAAAAGTCTAATTAGATAAGGCATTAGATAATTAAGTAAGGAAGTGATAGATATGCGTTGATTTCATTGCGAAAGTAGGGAGTGCGAGAGATGAAGCGATGTTTTTGAAACAGGTTCTGAACACGTTTTATGTTGTCTATTCTTACCTCTACGTCCTTTTCGCTGATTCCCGCGATGGGATTGATCTCGTTCTGAGCTCGCTGTATTTGTTGCTTGACCTGGAATGCAGAGAGAATAGGAATATATATGTATATATACATATATATATATATATATATATATATATATATATATATATATATATATATATATATATATATATATACATATACACACACACACACACACACACACACACACACACACACACACACACACACACACACACACACACACACATATATAGATAGATAGATAGATAGATAGATAGATAGATATTTATCTATATATATACATATATATTTATATATATATACATATATATGTATACATGCACACACACACACACACACACACACACATATATATATATATATATATATATATATATATATATATATATATATATATATATATATATATATATATATATATATATATATATATATATACCCACACCAGTGGTTCGTTCTCTAAGTCTCCCATTTGGCAATCATGCAATCAGAGGTGTCAGCACCTGAGTGATCTGCTGCATGTCGAGAAAGCTGCTATTGATGTTCCATCCTACTATTGATGCGGATCTCACTACCATGAGAATATTTTTTGGTGCTGATTGCGCTCGCTCGCTCTCTCGCTCTCTCTCTCTCTTTCTTTCTTTCTTTCTTTCTTTCTTTCTTTCTTTCTTTCTTTCTCTCTCTCTCTCTCTCTCTCTCTCTCTCTCTCTCTCTCTCTCTCTCTCTCTCTCTCT
>BOPN01001114.1:20000-27500 GCA_017312705.2 Penaeus japonicus | reverse complement strand
TTGAGCTTCTTAATATGTATTTTCTGTTATTTTCTAGACTTATTGTATGATATGAATCTATGTGACATATCAATGAGGTGATCCCAATTATCATTTGGTATTATGCATTAGTAATGCAAGTGAAGCAATAACTATCTGACCTGTGAGAAAAGGCCACTGTGGAAGGATTAATGGAAGCTCAATACAAGACCCAAGTCTATTCCTGATATTATTCAATGTATACAATGTAACACATAATGGAAGGTCTGCCATCTTGCAAAATGCCAAAAGTGGGAACAGTGTTGTGTCTTGTACTGCAACTTCTTCCCCTGAAAAATAACCTATACCAGTAATCGGTATTTATATAACAGGATACATCTGATAGGGCAGCAAAATACATGATGCGCATGTGCTCACTCTCTCTCTCTCTCTCTCACACACACACACACAAACACACGCACACACACACACACACACACACACACACACACACACACACACACACACACACACACACACACACACACACACACACACACACACACACACACACACACACACACACACACACACACACATACACACATACACACATACACATACACACACACTCACACAATCACACACTCACTCATTCACTCACTCACTCTCGCATGCATGCACGCACACACGCACGCACACACACACTCTCACACACTCACTCACAATCTCACACACACTCACTCACAATCTCACACACATTCACTCACAATCTCACACATTCACTCACAATCTCACACACTCATTCACAATCTCACACACTCATTCACAATCTCACACACTCACTCATTATAGGGAAATGTCTGCTTTAAGCTTCAACATCATTTCCTTTTGATTCTCTTAAATGGCATACCACTTTCATACTTGATCTTAATCAACTCTTTGTTATCAATGAATGAATTCTAGCTATAAAACTAGATCATAAAACTTCTTATATACAGCTTTTAATATCCTATAAAATATAAATTTAAATATTTCTTTTAAAAATACATCATTAAACATTTAAACTTTCTAAATGGGAGAAAAAAAACAACAAAAACAAAAAAAAACTTTAACTCAAAGTAGAAAATCAATTATGTCGTCTCTAGGGAAAGAGTCACTCTAAAAAAAATCTGATTGTCATTAATATCTAACTAAGAATGACAAAAACTTATGAAAAACAATAAATTCTATGATAAATAATTTATCAGTTTGGCAGATATAGAGTACTGTACATCACATTAAATTGCATACTATTTATTGTGCTGTCTATTCCCTACGCAGTGAATACAGAATAAATGCACAATACTGTCACTTCTAATATTGTTCTTCCGTTTGTTTTGAGATGAGGTTTGCCTAGTTTCTCCGACTTGTGGGGAATAATTCTAAAGAAGGAAAAGACATAGCATGAAAAAAATAAAGTAAATAAGATAGATTTTCTATTTTCACACAAAAATCCTGGAAGTGTTTGTGTTTATATACTGATGTCTATAGAAAAAAAAGAAAGAAAAAATCTTTGGGTGAAAGTCCTGCCAGGCTGAGTTTCACGTATCTTACAAAATGAATTTCCAGATGTTTCATAATTTAGTTCAGATTTCAGAGACTGTTTGACTTGTATATAAATATATGCAGTCTTTACATACACAATGATTTTGGTTCTAATAGATCAGGTTAATACAAAAATTTGAATAAAGTATTCTTTGAGTATGTTGTACCTCTTTGTTTGTGTACACCTACACATCAGCACATATATTAACATGTATATATATGTCAACCAACATACAAACATGTATACAAACAGACAATCTTACCTTAACATGGACATGAAGTAGCAGAGGAAAAGGAAGAATACCTCCTCACTGAGTAATGTGTTTTGCTTTTGTCACCAAGAAACCTTTGAAGTCATTACTACCGCAAAGAAAGAAAGAAAAACGGTTTGGCAAATTAGGTTATCTATACAAAAAAAGTATTTTGATTCATATTTTGGTCATCTGCCATAATTGGTATCTTTGTTTTGGTCTTACACATTATTTGTCCATGTAAATTAACACAATTCTAAAGCAGTGACATAGAAGAATGCACAAACAAATGACAGGGCAAAAGGGACTCAGAAGAAGTCTTATTAACTTAACAATGAATTCCTAGGGAGGGAATTTAATTTACTGGAGCGAGGAAGGTGATGAAAGGGAAGGCGAAGAGGATGAGGAGGAGGAGGAACTAGGCTCGGAAGAGACAACAGGAGAGGAGGAAGAACTAGGGTTGAGAGAGACAACAGGAGAGGAGGAGGAGGAAGCAGAAGATGTGGTAGGTGTTGAAGAGTTTGTATGAGAAGAACCAGCCCTAGTTGTTGTACTTGGCTGAGCTAAAATAAGCTGGCTATTATGTCCTCCTGAATGAGAACTACCAAGGTCTGGAAAATAGAGTTGGGAATTAGGGGAAGAGCTACCATCTGAAGAGCTATCTGAGGAACTTGAGGGAGACCTGACCGACACCATGGCGAGCATGTGGGGTGTGTAAAGTCTCCTTCTGAGTCTCTTAGACCTTATAGTTTCTACGGAGTCATCCTCATGGGAACGTTTGGAGTTACATGCACACCATGAACCAGCCTTGAAGCTGCTCCTCTCATATCCTGCACCAACAGAACGCATAAATGGCCAGTAATTGTTCTTTATAAAAGTGCGGAGACCTGGGGGCAACGGCAGATCCTCTACCCGAACCTTCATCTTTTCACATAAGTGCTTGCACACAACTTCAGATGCGAGACACTGAAGAGTGACTGGGAAGGTACAACTTGAGACCAACTTCATGCCTGAGTGTGCCGAGGTGGATGTCACTATTGGATACACTTCCTTGTTCTGAAGTCCCATGAAAGCCATACCTGGGAAAAAATCAGTACAACTTAATCACAAATGGATAAAATATGTTTGTGTATTTTTTATCTATCAGCCTTTCTATGCTTAGATAAAAGTACAACCAGAAAAGTATTGCTGATGCTTTTCTCTTTATAAAGATGAAGAAGGGGAAAATAATCATGCTGCAAACATGAAAAAACAAACAAATAAAAAGTCTCCCTAATGCTGCTTCCCTCTTGCTGACACAATTTTTTTTTTTTTTTTTTTCAATTTTCATTTAAATAATTTAGGACACTAAAAGCAGGTTTAGCATATCTTACAATAGCAATTGACATTGTAAAAGAGTCCAACACTGTTTCCTGCCATTGCTTTTCAAATGAAAATTCATTTCTGTATCATGATTGTGGTGGTTTTATAAATGTAACAATTTCATGTTAATGGGCTGTTGGTGGGGCTTTATTCTATATTTCCAATGTTTATCAATATATTTTGATATTCTAATAATATTTCATCAGCTCAAAGTCAGTGAGGCTTTGATCATAGTTCAATATTTAACCCTCTCTGGACAGGTGGTACACTACTGTACCGCTCATTCAAAAGCCCGGTGGCCGGGTGTCACAATATGGTGCCAGCCATTTAATTGATTTAGGCCTAAGCGTTCGAAAGCCCCGGCATTGTGACATGCAAGGCTGGAATACCCCCGTCATGAGTGGGTTAAACTTTATTACTTTTAATGACTGTATTACAGTCCTTCAATGATATTTAGGCTGCAGGAAGTAGTTTTAAAAAGAAAAAACATATCTTAATCATGTTATGGTGATCCCAACATTTCCACGCAGTGTGGCAGATGGCGATCGCATCGCGGCACATCATCGTATTGGTCAGTTAGGGAGTGAGGATAAACATGATGCTTGAGGTTAAAAGATGGGAGGTCACCAGAAAATCACCAGTGTGCTCCTGACCTCACACCGCAATGGCCCCACACGAAAAAGCTACGCCAACCCACTATACTAACTAGAGAACATATATTTAGTGCGCAATCAATTTACTAGAAAATAATCACAGACTTTCTGTTGCAAACCGACACCAACATCGAAGGGACATCACATTCCTGCTAGGTGAGACTCTCAAATTTGCTTTGACTTGCAAAGTGGTCACATGGGACTAAGGTGACAGACATACACACATATATATATATATATATATATATATATATATATATATAGATAGATAGATAGATATATATATATATATATATATATATATATATATATATATATATATATAAATATATGAATATATATATATATATATATATATATATATATATATATATATATATATATATATATATAAATAAATATATGAATATATATATATATATATATATATATATATATATATATATATATATATATATATATATATATATATATATATATATATATATATAAATAAATATATGAATATATATATATATATATATATATATATATATATATATATATATATATATATATATATATATATATATATATATATATATATATATATATATAAAACACAGAAAACCAGATGCAAAGAAAGATTCAATTAATGGAATAAAAATACATGTTGTAATAAAGAAAAAAATGATGGTAAAACAGATTACTTAAGCACAACTCCCATAAACATTTTCCTATCTTAACCCACTTACGACGGGGGCATTCCAGCCTTGAATGTCCCAATGCCGGGGTGTTCGAATTATTAGGCCTAAATCAATTAAATGGCTGGCACAATACTGTGCCACCCGGCCACTGGGCTTTTGAATGAGCGGTACAGTACTGTACCACCCGTCCAGAGAGGGTTAATCCCCCAAAGCCATTTTGTTTTAATTGAGCATATTAACAAATTTTACCTTCAAGTTGATTTGCCTTGCTCCAGTATAAGCTTTTGAAAACTGGTGGGTGGCTTTCTAAACTCTGGTTTGGTGTAAATAAGACATAGTGAGTGAGAACTGGAAAATTGAGTACTGTCTGGCTCCTTATGGCAATAGAGAGCCTTATGGAAATAGAGAGTTACTTCTTCCCCGTATCCCTATATCTCCTTCTATCCCCCTCAACCGTCTATGCATTTGGATGGCTTCTATGGCAACCCAGTCCTCCCTCTATACAATTGTTCCCAAACTATCTTACACGATGCCCCTTTTTTTGCTTACCTGCATGCCCCCCCCCCCCTCTTTTTTCTATTTATATAAAATCATACATTTCTCAAGTATTTATATCTTAGCACAGTTCAAGAGAACCCGTCCCCTAGTTTGGGAACCACTGCTCTATACCCTCTCCAGATACCTTCACTTTTTTTTTTTCTTACAGGACACAAACATCTATGAACCTTTTTATCTATTAAACCATTTTTCTGTTATTATGGTTTGTTATTCTGGAACCATTACCAGGTTCAAATAAAAAGCTACAAATCTAATAAAACAGGGAAGATGCAGCAATAATACTCTGGGGCTTTCTATAACTAATCAAATTTAACTCAGGATGGATGCACTAATAATACTTTGATTATCCTTTACTAAGGATGATCAAATAAAAAAATGTTATCAATACAACTGATAAATGATATCTAATGCAAGTTGCTTATAAACAAACAGATCATAATCATGAAACATACAATGATGGCTCTGTAACATACTGGGGAGAATATATCCATAAGAAATGGAAAATGCAAATAGCAGATCAAGAGGCCTCCATTTTGATACAAAATAATTAAAGTTGAGACATAGGTATTATTTGAAATGGCCAGAAGTATGGGTATGAGTAACAGTTATTAAATATATCTAAAGTGAAATAATAAACATCTAATAAAAATATAAAAAAAACATATGTTAATCACTACAGTGTACCACCTCTATAACATCACAGAATTCTAATAGGATGCTATTTGATTTATGAAAACTGGACAACAGTATAAAGTTGTGTTGGTTTTCTTGTGTTAGAATTGAGTCAAGTGCATCTACAGGTTTGAGTGAGTTAATACAGACCAACCACTATGTTCAGATTACTTGCAATGACTACTTTCTCCCCAATGTGTCTCTAAACCATCCCAAACTTGCTGTGCCACATATGTTCTACACTGCTATGGTAATTACATGAATAGTTAAAAGAATATGTTTATAAAAATATTCCAAAATATGATGGTAATTAAATTCATTTACTAGGAAAAATCTATACACTTAAACTAGCCTTGCCATGTATAATACTATATAATTGCAGTAATTGCATTAATAGCTTGAAGCATTTGCTTAGGAAAATTACTTGTAAATGTAATGGTGCATAAATATAGCAAATCAGGGTATCATTATAAACACTAACAAGCATAAACTCTAAATTTGTTGACCCATTGCTGACGGGGCGCCTACCGACCTAACTGGACGTCAATTTGGGCGGTCTATGACACTAACGGCACCGGCTAAAAATTAGAGGGACAGGGAAAGGGTTTTCTCCGCCCTCCAGGTAATGCAGACTAGCCCAAACAATATTTTTCCATAAATCCATCATAAAATGCGAGTTTAGGCTGACTTTGGAACCCTGTAGCTCTATAGCTAGCGCTGTTACAGCCATAATACTTCATGACTGTGTGCGCGCTTCAACTGTGAGCAGACAGATCCCAACGTCGCGTCATGTATGCATTGACACCCGTCTCTTAGTGCTGGCAAAGTTTCTAACACTTGGACTTACCTAAAGGTTTTCTGTTGAGGTAAAACTCCAGGGTCCCACGCCAAGAATCCAGGTGAAGACCCACGATGCTGCCCTTGCCCCACCGCGGACCATAGGGCTTGAACTTTCCCCCATGCTGGACACCTCCTGTGCACAGATTATAAATAATATTGAATATCAACTTCAAAAGAGGTATCTGCAAGAAGAGTTTACCAGTCACCAGCTGATTCGCCTAAAGGACATAATCATTTTTCATCTCTAGGGACTGGTAACTAGCCATTTAAGTAAAGAGTGTGTAAATGACAAATATATGCAAATATATAAAAACTTAAAAAAATACAAAAATAATTAATCAATATGTTCTACCTGTGTATGAGTAGCCCCATGACTCGTGATCTCGTCCCAAGAGGGAACAGAATCTGTGTACTGCGTGTTTCAGGTCAAATTTGGCAGTACACACACCGACCATCTAAAATGTACGAATATTATATAAGCCATATATCACCTAATGCAGAGTAAGTGAAAAAGTTAATATGAAGGAGGAATATTTAGATAATGTGGTTGAAATAGCAAGATATTTTGGGATACTGAATGTCAAAACATACTTATTTTAAAATCTATTATACATTTATCAATATGTAATTCAGATTTTACACTGAAGATTCCAGCATAGCAACACAAGATTCTTTAATAACTATAGTGACAATTACAAATAATCTTTTCCACACAAGATAGAAAGAGCTTTGCATTTCAATGTTGCCATCTCATTACAGGCTGAAATATATTCCTAAAACTGTGCACATACTCCCCCACACTTACTATATCTGTTCCATAAACGGCAGAAGTCATTTTCAACTCCCAATAGTGATGGTGGCCAATCGGGAGAGACTCGGAGCCTCGCACGGCCGCCGTTCCGGAACTGTATTCGGGATTGAAGCTAATCTGCC
>BOPN01001113.1:342978-346962 GCA_017312705.2 Penaeus japonicus | reverse complement strand
ATAAAAATATATATATGTATATATATATATATATATAAACATAAAAATACATGTCCGTGTATGCATGCTTGTGCAAGTGTGTGCTAGTATGTGTGTAGGGAGAGAGGGAGAGAAAAGGACAGAGTGAGAGAAAGAGAGGCTGGGAGAGTTTAGAAAGCAGCAGAACGTTTATTTTATCAGCTTTTCGACCTCAATTCTTCTCCGTTTTCTATATTATCTCCATTTTTGCTCTCACTTCTCTTTTTTCTTCTGTATATCCTTATTCGTTTCTTACATCCTTTTCTTCGACAACTTTGCCCTCTTTTCGTTATCATTATCATCATTATCATCGCCATTATCCTCATCATTGTTATTTTCATTATTTAGTATCATTATTAT
This sequence comes from Penaeus japonicus, assembly GCA_017312705.2. Taxonomy (NCBI): domain Eukaryota; kingdom Metazoa; phylum Arthropoda; class Malacostraca; order Decapoda; family Penaeidae; genus Penaeus; species Penaeus japonicus. The sequence continues at coordinate 346,584 of BOPN01001113.1, read as the reverse complement.
TTTCATTATCATTATCATCATAATTCTTGACATTATCATTATTATTGATATTATCATAATTGTGTCCATTACCATTATATACTAATGACCATCATTATCATCATTATTATCAACACTGTTACCTGCATTGTCATTATTATTACTATCAATGTTTTAATCATTAAGTCATGATTACTTTCATTATCACTGCTATCATAATTACTCTTATTCTCATCCTCATTATTATCAATGCTATCATTTATTATCATTTTTATAATCATTATTATCCTTATCTTTATCATTATTATGGTGATGATGATGTTGATGACGATACTTATCCTCATCATTGTCATTATGACGATAATTATTATCATGATCATTATCATCATTATCTTCTGTATTATTCTCTCTCTTACATTTCTCCTTTCTCTAATTACCCAATAATAACTACAAAAAGGATCATTATAAACAGTGATACAAATAACATAAAAATAACATTAAGAAAACCATATTCGATTTAGGCCTAAAATACAGTAACAGTGGTAATAATAATAATAATAATAATAATAATAATAATAATAATAATGATAATAATAATAATAATAATAATAATAATAATGATAATAATAATAATAATAATGATGATAATAATAATAATAGCCTAATGGCCTTTGTACCGCGGTCAGGCTGGGCATTGGGAAAGGAATACCCGTAATGGGCATCGGAAAGGGGCATTCTTTAAGCATATGAGCGAAGGGCATCCGCAGTGGGCATCGTGAGGGGGGGTCATGAGGGGACAAAGAGGAATGATATGTTGTTGTTTGTTTTGTTTTCTTGTCGTGGGATTCATTTGTGTGGGTATTGATAACGTGTTTGTTTGTTTTTCATTCCATATTTTTTTCTTCTTCTTTTTTCTTTTTTCTTCCTATTTCTGTTTTTTCTTATTTTGTTTTGTCTTATCACTATCTTTAATGTTATTATTTTCATTACTATCAATATCATTATTATAATTATTATCAATGTCATCATTATCATTATTATCAATATCGTTGTTATATTTATTATTATTATTATTATTATTATCATTTATTATCATAAAATCATTATAATTTTGTTATCATTATCGTCTTTTTTTTTCTCATCTTCCCTTTCCTCTTGTTCTACATCTACTTTTTCTTCTCCTTACCTGCTGCTGAAAGGACAGTCAAAAAAGATATAAATAAGGGAGCAACTGTAAGAAAGATATCTCTAAGAGACAACGACAAGGGGACATCCACTCTCCTCTACCCTCCCCCACCTCCCCACCCTCCCCCAACCCTCCGCCAACCCCCTCCCACCCTCACCCACTGATCCCCCCCTCCCCACCCTCCCCCACCCTCTGCCAACTGACCACTGGGTAGGAGAAACAGGGTTAGGGAGGGAGGGGGGGGGTAGGGCGAGGAGGGGGAAGGAAAAAGGAGGGAAGAGGGAGGGGGGAGGGGGAAAGAGAGAGAGAGAGAGAGAGAGAGAGAGAGAGAGAGAGAGAAAGAGAGGACAGTGAGAACCATAAACACGGATATTAACTTTTGAAACGTGTCAGGCAATTCCTTTTGACAAGGCGGGGAGATGAGAGAGGGACAGAGAAGCCGCTACGGAAGTCCACTGGTTTTTGCGTAATAATTGGGCGACGCCGCTGGCAGGCATGAATGGTAGGGATTATGGTAGTGAAATGGGATGGTAGTGATGCCATGATGGTAGCGGGGTGGGAGGAGGGGTAATGATGAGGGTGGGAATGAGGGTGATTTCTGCAATGATGGTAGTAGTCTTTCCGAAGGGATATAGGGATGATTTGATAACTCTTAGATAGTAAGGATGATAGTGATACTAATTAATTGATAAATGGAACAAAATATAGAAGTGTGTATATATAATCAGATATATGCATATATATGTATACATATGATATATATATATATATATATATATATATATATATATATATATATATATATATATATATATATATATATATATATATGTATGTATATTTCTATATATATACAGTATATAATACATATAAGTATATATACATATACATATATATGTATGGATGTATGTGTGTGTAAAGAAATGTAACAGAAGGCGAAGAAGAAAGATAAAAATGTAGAATAAAAAATAAGTAAGACAAATAAGGGATACAGAAAAAGGAAAAAGAAAGACTGAAAATAAAAGAGAAGAAACAACGATGTTGAAAGTAAAATTACAAAAATATAAAATCAATTTTAAAAAGGAAAAGAAAGCTAGAAATACTTTTTTTGAAGCATAAGATAAAAAAATTACCCCCACAAAAAAAAAAAAAAAATATATATATATATATATATATATATATATATATATATATATATATATATACATATATACATATATATATATATATATATATATATATATATATATATATACATATATATATCATTGTCAATAACAAGTCAATCGGCTGCCTAACTAGTACACCATTTGTCACTTAGATGAGGTGCAAGCCATGTTAACAAGACACGGAGACCCTTTTACGTAGTGTGTGGTTTATGGATCTTCTTTGGCTGTTGTGTTACCTGGCGGAGGAAGGGTCGATAGCGAGCTGAATTTACCATGGATTTTTTTTCGAGTTGCTTTGTTTTGGGAAAGAGATTCTTAGAAGTTATTGCATTCCTTCAGATTTTCTCCAGAAGTTGGATTTATTTATGTATGTGTCTCGAAGAACACGAAATTAGGTTAATCTCTGTAATGGCTTGGTCGCTCGTTTTCTGTTGTTGTCTAGTTGTTTGTATGTGATTGACAATCTTTTAGTTATTTTAGGATGTAATGCTTGGATATATGGATAAAGGAGTTTTCTATATACATAATTTCACAATGTGAATGTAATTATGTCTCGTGAAGTGGAATAAATTAATTGATGTGTAGACAAATGTATAGATAGAAAAACAATTTAAACATTGAAGTTTAACTAAATTAGACCAAAGGCAATACGATAAATATAATTATCTTTTTAGAAATAGTAGTGGATGAGAAGTCGAGAATCTCCTGCAGAACAATCTGTTTTGGCGCCATGTCTGTCTATCTCCCCTTTCCCTTTCCCTCCTTCCTTCCTCCTTTTACTCTGCCTCCTCCTCCTCCTCCTCCTTCTCCTCTTTATCTTTCATTCCCTCCTTCTCCTCCTCCTCTTTCTCCTATTCCTGTTCCTCCTCGTCTTTTTTCTCATCTTCCTCTTCCTTTTCCTCCTCTTCATCTTTCTACCTTTTCTCTACTTCCTCCGCCTCTTCGCCTTCCTCCTCTTTTTCTTTCACCATCTCTTCCTCCTCCTCTTCCCCCTCTTTTTCTTCCTCCTTTTCCTCTCCTCCTCCTCTGCCTCCTTATCCTTATCCTCCTCATCACCATTTCTCTTCTCCTCCTCCTCTACTTCATTCTTCTTCTCCTACTCCTCCTCCTCCTCCTCCTCCTCCTCCTCCTACTCCTCCTCCTCTTCTTCCTCCTCCTCCTCCTCTTTCTCCTTCTCCTCCTTCTCCTCCTCCTCCTCCTCCTCCTACTCCTCCTCCTCCTCCTACTCTTCCTCCTCCTCCTCCTCCTCCTCCTCCTCCTCTTTCTCCTTCT
>BOPN01001113.1:312978-315478 GCA_017312705.2 Penaeus japonicus | reverse complement strand
TAATGTCCTCCAGAAAAGCAATAATGACAATAATAAAACCTCAAAAGATTACGGGTCTACGAAGTCATTCTTAAACGCGGGCACATCACAGCTTGACATCGTGTGATCATCCTTCTTCTTCTCCTCCGTTCCCTCCTCCTCTCCCTCCTCCTCTCCCTCCACCTCTTCCTCCTTCACCTCCTCCTCCTACTCATCCTCCTCCTTTTCCTCATCCTCATTCTCCTCCTCTCCCTCCTCATCCTTAACCTCATCCTCCTACACCACCTCCTCCTCATCATCTCCCTCTCCCTCCTCCTCTTCTTCCTCCTCTCCCTCTCCCTCCTCCTCTTCTTCCTCCTCTCCCTCCACCTCCTTCTCTCCCTCCTCCTCCTCCTCCTCCTCATCATCATCATCATCATCATCATCATCATCATCACCATCACCATCCTCTTCCTCCTCCTCCTCCTCTCCCTCCTCCTTTCCCCCTCCTCTTCCTCCTCTTCTCCCTCCTCACCCTCCACCACCTCCTCCTTGACACACCGATAGACCATCAATCCACCCCGAGACGACTGGTGGCAGAACTCGGATAGAATGAGAGATAGAAAGAGACAAAAATATACATCTGCGTGTGTCCGCGGGGTCTTTCAAGCTCTTTAATCAATTCCAAACCCAGTTATTACGACCACCTCGACGAGTGGACTGGACGGTTTAACCCACATTACCTCGGTCCTCCAACCCCTACATTACATCACACTGAGGCTGAGTTCCCATAGGCCTAGCTACCCCGCGCCTATTTGTTTTGGTCTTGTGAGGAATGGTAATGGGAATATTTTATGTTAGATGTATTTTTTTTTTTTCTTTTCTTTTCTTTTTTTTCTTGAGGTGTGTAAGTGAATTGCTGTATTGTGTTCAAGATTATCACTTTCTTATGTATTTTTCGCGAAATCAAATATGTTCAAATATATTCTGTGTCTGAATTGCATTTTTTTTATGAGTCATCAGCCATTAGATCATCTATATTTTCTTTCAGTAGTAACATTATGCTTCGTACATTATAATGACTTAACTTGTATCTCTATATATTGCTACCAACATTCACCAGTAACATCAGAACCATCGATATTTCAACGGAAACATCTGTATAGCTATAAGGCGTTGTGTTAAATCTTACCGATAGTCTTGTATTGGTGTACTTAATATATACGCGTGAGTTGTGAGGGCTACTGAATTCTTGAGGCTATGTAACGTTTTATGTTATATGATGTGTAAGAAATGCGGGTTTCTTTAATGGTATGAGGAAGTCTAGAATATTTGTTCTTATCTTTTAATACAATTATCGGAATTTAAAAGATGAGAATAGTTTAGATTCGTATTCTGAAAAGGTCATTGGTTTGCTGAGCTTCGTTTTTGTGGATAACTCCCTGGTTTTGTCGAATCTCTCTCTCTCTCTCTCTCTCTCTCTCTCTCTCTCTCTCTCTCTCTCTCTCTCTCTCTCTCTCTCTCTCTCTCTCTCTCTCTCTCTCTCTCTCTCTCACGTACTCACTCACTTACTCACTCTCTCGCACATTCACTCACGCACTCGTTAAGTTTCCGCTTCAGTCGAGAGAAAATGGCAGCAACGTCTTTAAGGTTGTTCTCTGCTCAGTCTTAGAAGATCTGGATCTGCGTCATCAGAGAATGAAGAAGTGATAGATATGGAGCAATCGTTATACAGTTTTATTCATTTCGTATATTTGCGTTTTTTTTTTCAACTGGCTACTTTGATCGCGCTATAATTACTTAATGATTTAACGAAGATCATCCTTCGCTGTCTAAGAGTTTTCCTCAATACTCAAGGGTAACCTAAATTCTAACAGTGTTAGAACAGTTACGATGTAGTGATTAGCTGTATGTATATATATATTTTTTTCTTTCTTTTTTTAGATTTTTTTTTCAGTTTAACTACAGAATCACGTTGAACTTGATGGATGCTTTTGCTTTCGGAAGAGAAAATAGTTATAGATAAACTTGTAAAGGTTTAATAGAATGTAAGAGGGTTAAGCTACACCCATTTAACCGGGAATCGCGGATCAAGAGGTACCCCGAGTGAGACCAGAAGTCATCATTAAACCCAGGTTATATTCCTCAGGTAATTTGTTCGGGAGGCTCCATTAGCCGCTCGATTAATGACATTCTTCAAGAGCGCGTAATTTAGTCTCGCATAAGATTATCCGCGAGCAGGGGATTGATGATACTCCGCGTGGTGTTAGATCCTCCCTTCTGCCGATCGTCTTTGTTGCTCGTCGCGCGGGAGAGTTGAGCCGTTGACTTAGGGAGAAGATGCGCGGCGCCGTTCTTATATTTTGTTAAGGGCTAATGGCGAAGGCTGTTTCCCAGGCTCGGGGATGTTCCGGCAGGTAGACCAGTCAATTAATGATGGCCACAAGTCAGGTAGGCCGGCCGCCCCCACTCGGGCATCGGCAGAGTCTTGGAAGAAAGAGATTCAAAGATTTCGGTCCGTCTATGATCCCTTTAAGGAGCA
>BOPN01001113.1:295478-297978 GCA_017312705.2 Penaeus japonicus | reverse complement strand
TGTGTGTGAGTGTGTGTGTAAGTGTGTGAGTGTGTAAGTGTGTGTGAATGCGTTTTTTATGTAAGTCTTCTAATTCATTTCTCAAAGAAATATGAACAACATAAGAATGAAAGTATATATAAAATAAGCATAGACACAGGTACGTAAGAATAAAACGAGAGAGAGAGAGAGAGAGAGAGAGAGAGAGAGAGAGAGAGAGAGAGAGAGAGAGAGAGAGAGAGAGAGAGAGAGAGAGAGAGAGAGAGAGAGAGAGAGAGAGAGAGAGAGAGAGAGAGAGAGAGAGAGAGAGAGAGAGAGAGAGAGAGAGAGAGAGAGAGAGAGAGAGAGAGAGAGATAGAAAGAGAGAGAGAGAGAGAAGAGAGAGAGAGAGAGAGAGAGAGAGAGAGAGAGAGAGAGAGAGAGAGAGAGAGAGAGAGAGAGAGAGAGAGAGAGAGAGAGAGGGAAAGAGAGAGAGAGAGAGAGAGAGAGAGAGAGAGAGAGAGAGAGAGAGAGAGAGAGAGAGAGAGAGAGAGAGAGAGAGAGAGAGAGAGAGAGAGAGAGAGAGAGAGAGAGAGAGAGAGAGAGAGAGAGAGAGAGAGAGAGAGAGAGAGAGAGAGAGAGAGAGAGAGAGAGAGAGAGAGAGAGAGAGAGAGAGAGAGAGAGGGAAAGAGAGAGAGAGAGAGAGAGAGAGAGAGAGAGAGAGAGAGAGAGAGAGAGAGAGAGAGAGAGAGAGAGAGAGAGAGAGAGAGAGAGAGAGAGAGAGATAGAAAGAGAGAGAGAGAGAGAGAGAGAGAGAGAGAGAGAGAGAGAGAGAGAGAGAGAGAGAGAGAGAGAGAGAGAGAGAGAGAGAGAGAGAGAGAGAGAGAGAGAGAGAAATAGAAAGAGAAAAAAAGAGAGAGAGAGAGAGAGGAACCGAGAGATAAATCATACATATACAAAACAAAACAAAAAAAACGAGAAGAAAAAATAGTAAGCACGGAAAAGGAATAAAGAACAAAAAAGAAAGGACGAGAGGGAGGGAGAGGGGGGGGAGGGAGGAGGGGGAGTAGATGAAGCAAAGATAGGAAACAAAAAAAGGACGAAAAGAAAAGATAAAAAACGGTCGGCACTTCCTTTGAGCTTTAAAAACCCGATGAATATTTGATATTATCATTTTCTTTCGTTCGCTTCTTTTTTTTGCTGTTGTTTTTGTTGTTGTTGCTGTCCTTGTTACTGGTGTTACTGGTGTTACTGGTGTTACTTATCCCTGTAAGTAAGGGGTGTTCATATATTGTAAAATATAATAACAACAATAATAATGATAATAATATCAATGGTAATGTTAATAATGATAATGAATATTATTGTTATTATCATTAAGTGATAATGACCATTAAAGTGATAGTGATAATAACAAAAATAATATTAATGATGTTAGTAACAATGATAATAATGATTATAATAAAGATAATAATAATGATAATAATGATGACAATGATAATGATAAGATAATGATGACAATAATGATAATGATGACAATAATGATAATGATGACAATAATAATAATGATAATGATCAAAGTGATGATAAAATAGATAATCATAAATAATACCATAAGACCATAATCATCATCGTGCACTTAATCATCATCACCATTAAACACCATCTCAATAATAATTATAACAATAATGATAAGAACTATAACAATGGTATTTAAAATGATGTTAATGATGATAGTGATATCATATCAACAATAAGAATGGTAAGGATAACAACTATCATGATGTAAATAATAATGAAAACAACATTGATGATAATTACAAAAATAATGATTATGATGTGACGATAGCATTGACGAAGATGCTTATGAAGAAGAGAATGATGATGATGATGATGATGATTATGATAGTGATGATGATGATTATGATTGTGATGATTATGATTGTGATGATGATAATTATGATTGTGATGATATTTATGATTGTGATGATGATGATTATGATTGTGATGATGTTGATGTTTATGATGATGATGATAATGATGATGAAGATGTTGATGTTGATGATGATGATGATTATGATTTTGAGCATTATGATTATGATGATGATAATGATGATTATGATTATCATTATTATTATTGTAATGATGACGATGATGATGATGACGATTGTGATGATGATGATGATAATGATGATGATGATAATGATGATGATGATGAAGAGGATGATGATGATAATGTTGATGTTGATGTTGATGTTGATATTGATGTTGATGTTGATGATGATGATTATGATTATGATTTTGAGCATTATGATTATGATGATGATAATGATTATGAGGATAATGGTAAGGATGATAATAATGATAAGGCTAATTATAATGACTGACGATCGATAATGATACTAATAACAATAATGACGACGACAACAACAATAAAAGCAATACCCAGTTACAACCAAAGGATCCTCAGTAACAACCAAAGGATCCTAGCCAGGGTTCGGCCTCCCTTTGGAAACCCGAAAGGAAAAAAGAACCCTATTTT
>BOPN01001113.1:280478-287978 GCA_017312705.2 Penaeus japonicus | reverse complement strand
ACTCTTCAGCGAAACAGAAGAGAAAAAAGTCACATGGTTTCGACAAGGTATAAATCCACGTCTGGTTTGCAGCAACCAGCAATTAACTCGGGATAACGAGGCCATCCTTAGTCTATTCCATCCATAAATCTTATCAGAATTCTTCGCCCTTTCCCTTCTACGCCTTCTAAACCCACTTCCTCAAAAGATCATTTGCATACACCATTCATCGGCTCGAAAGCGATTTTGTGATAGGCCTAGGCGTAGCAGAGTCGACCCGGTGGCCTGAAGAAGGGTAGTCTCTCACACGTAATGATAGTACACAATGTAGCTGTGGTTATGTACAGTCCCAGGGTTAGTAACGGATGGTCGATGAGTACAGGGTTATGGAGGTTGTACATACAATTAAGAACAGGTGCTTTATGAAGAGTGTTGTTGTGAAATAAGGAACCTGGAAGAAAAATTAAGCCTTCCGGTTTACTCTCCTTTTCTTCTAAGACAACATAGGGTTAATTAGTGTCAAGGCGATGGTATAAGACTTTTTTCATAACGTTTTCATTTACTTTCTTTTTTCTTGTACTTTATATATAAATATGTTTTACCACCACGCCCCTTTAGCGGCTGGTATTTGCCTCCTCGCCCCCCCCCCCCATCTTCCTATTCACATCTTCAACCGAATAAAATTCATTCTAAATTCGATTTAGTCTTTTTTTATACACAACATATAAAATAAAAACTATCATTTCCGCCCCCTCCTTCACTGGAAATCACTTAAGTCCTGGGTTAAAAATCACCGTAATACGACTTATTGCTGTCAGCAACCTACAGATTATATAAATTATCTATTTTTTTACTTCTTGTCTAAGTGTGTAAAGTACCATGGTTGAAGTTACTTAAAAAAAGTGTCAAGAATAGGTAATCACAGACCCATCGTTATATCAAGTTATCAATCCGTATACTGTATTACAAATATAATGCTAAAAGTTCCAACTGTGTCTCTGGAGCTCGTTAGTTACTTATTGCAAAGTCAGTGGAGTACAAGTGATCGATGTTAGTTTTCCGAGATTGAATATACAGGTTATAAATATCTCTATAAGTATTAGAAAACATTACCAACTTTTCTCAAAATTATAATGATCATATTTTTCAGTCACTTCGTCTTGGCCGGATATGGTTATGTTTGCTTTATCAATACAAATCCTGTGATAGTATTTCTCTTTTGCATATAAGTATCTCGCCATTTGATGTTTATAAATATAAGGTTTATTTGCATTATGTTATTCTATTAGTTACATTCTTATGATATTGTTTTCCTTGTGGAACAAACCCCCCTTACACGTTCTTTTCTTAAGTGCACTCACCCCCCCCCCATCCCCCGCACACGCACACGCACATGCACTCACGCACACGCCCACTAATAACGATAGACGACCCTGGCCAGTTCGCCTCGAGCCAAATTCACGCCTGCTTAAAATTCACTTACGATATCACCTCTTTTTCTTCTTTTTCTTTCCCGCCGTTGATATTAGATGAGTATCAATTCATACATGGGGAGAGAGAAAGGAAGGAAAATCAATGGTAAAATATAGAATATAGATCATACACGTAAACTAACTCGTCTAAATCAAATAAAACAAGCGTCTTCACCAACGGCGGCGCCATTCACCCATCCGTCATAATAACCAGGTTTGATGAATCTTCGCCAAACTTCCTGCCTCGACCTAGTAATTTCTGGTCCTGATTTACAGTGATAGGCTCTGGAAAAAAGTGTGAGATATTTAATTCACACTAGCGTGACGGGTGAAATAAAAGTGCGAAGGTGAACGCCCCGTGCTAGCGAGGGTACTTTTGGGGAGGTTATTTTCACCGTGACGGACATGATTTATTTATAAGGTTTCCGGTGTCTTTTCTGCGGCGAGGCGTGGGGTGTGGCGGCGACTTCTATGACACTTTTTTATCTCTGTGATATTTTCTTATTAATACTCTCTCTGTCTCTGTCTCTGTCTCTGTCTCTCTCTCTCTCTCTCTCTCTCTCTCTCTCTCTCTCTCTCTCTCTCTTTCGCTCTCTATTTCTTTCTTTCTTCTGGCTCCCCACCCCCCCTCTCTCTCTTTCTTTCTTCTCTCTTTCTCTCATTTCTCTCTCCGTTATCATATCCCTCTCTTTCAAAGGGAAACGCCTGTTTGTTTGTGTGAGTGTGTATGTGTGTGTGTGTGTTATATATATATATATATATACAAATATAAATACGTGTGTGTGTGTGATGCTAAAGATAACTGACATATTGGGAGACGTTGGTATGAAACTAGTGGTTAGGAAATTGAGGATAAAAAAGGACAAAAAAAAAAGAAACGTCACATCAATCTACACAGAAAAGCGATACCCATAACAAAAAGAAAGGGCAAGTCACACTCCCGATGACAACAAACGAAACAAACGTAAACAAACCACGAGGAGCAGGGAAACCATATCATATATATATGTGTATGTGTATCCCGCCCACCGACACTAACCTGATCCAACCAAGCCAGCAGGTGCAGGTTAAAGAAATAGGCCTATGTGCTTGGGAGGAGGGGCAGAGGGGGAGGGATACGTTGAAATAGATTATGACAGAGGAGGTTATGAGACCCGTGGAGACCTTGTGTATGTGTGTCGGGTGCCGAGGAAGGCCGCCAGATGGCAGGGTGGCGGTGGCGCGCTGCCTCAACTTCCGCTTGACCCCTGCCTTGGCGACCACCAACAAGCTCCTCTGTGCCTGTCTGGCCAACTGCCTACCTGTCTGCTTGGTTCTGATATCCTGAGAGAGAAGGGGAGGGAGGAAGAGCAAGGGGGAGAACGAACGGGGTGTGGGAGAGAGACTGAGAGGGGGGAGGTGGGTAGAAAGAGTGAGAGAAGGAGAGAAAGAGATAAACTTAGAGAGGAGAGTCAAATAGACAGAGGGAGAAAGATAGATTGCTATACCTAACAAGACAGACAAATATAGATAATCATTCTAACATCTTATGGATTGGCCAGTCGGACGAGTAAACAACAGCCGGCATCAAGCACAGGGATTGGAAGAAAGAAAAGACAAGGAAGAAGTAAGGAATGTTTTTCAAACGAATTTAAGGGATTCTTCCAGTCGCCGCTGGACCTGTTGCTTAAAGAAGGGAAAACTGATATAGAAGCAGGATGAAAAAATAGTAGAAATGAAGAAGCAGGTACAGGATCTGCTTATTTCCACAATGTCCACGTGTGTGTGTGTGAATATATATATATATATATATATATATATATATATATATATATATGTTTATATTCATATGTATATACATATATTTATTCATCTATATAGTTATTTACATTATCCATATACATGCAAACATACTGACGCTCACAGACTATACGAAAATGTAGTGTGAGAAAGAGAAAACAAAACGCAGAGCAATGTGTCAGGAGGTGAGAAAGGCCGGGTTGACCGAAACCCCATTGTGCCACAACGCGATCAAGGACGTTCTCACACCCATGATTTCATAGCAAGGACGATACCAAAAGGAATCCCACCCAGGGGAGTACGCGCCCAGAGGCTTTTTACATGAGCTACGACAATGAATTAAGTTAAGGGTCAGTATTTAATGGCGATTGGCTCAAGGACTCTCTATGCGACCCTCGAGGATTCCTCTCGAGTAAAGTCCTTATGGGGAATTAATACCATTAATCAGCATATGCCAGCCGGATGTGACGCCCGCTGTGCCTGCTCAATAATTAAATGATATTGTGAATTAGCCTACGGGCGGTACGTAATTGTTACTTCTGTTAATGTGAACGCGATCGAAATAAGAATGCTTGGTTTTCGGGAAAGGGAGGTATTTAGATTTAATCAAGATAACATTGACTGTTCTTTAATATTAAAAGATCCCAATAGTGTCTAGCGATCCCTGGAATAATCTTTTAAGAAACAGAAACAGAAATGATAACTTAGTCAACATTCTGAATCAGTCAAAATTCCTGTTTAAAAAATTACTAAGTAACAGTTTACCGCTACTATCTAGCAGAAAGCCAAGTTAGCGCAACCATAACTTAGCATTAAAATTTTATAACATGTGGCAAGCGCTTCCCAAAATTAGCACTTTTCCTATCTCTTCGAGTAACACGTTATCCTAGCACACATATCACCTAGCGGAAGCGGTACCTATGGTTTCGTCTCTGCTAGCTTACTTACCTCTCACTCTTACCTCCTACTCAAAACTTTCACTAATTAAGAGACCGCAGCTGTCGGGGTGAGCGGTGTAAGGCGAGCAGGTGTAATGGCGTGAGGCTCATGTGATGCTAACGTAGCGTGATGGCCTGCCTCCTTTTTCTCTCTGCGCTGTCGCCTCCTTTCTTTCTGTATTTTATTCTTGTCTTCGCTTTCATTCGATAATTTTTTTTTTTTTTTTTTTATGATATTCTTTTGTTTTTATGTTTTTACTATTCTCTCTCTCTCTCTCTCTCTCTCTCTCTCTCTCTCTCTCTCTCTCTCTCTCTCTCTCTCTCTCTCTCTCTCTCTCTCTCTCTCTCTCTCTCTCTCTATAACACACACACACACACTACTCACTATATCCCTTTCTTTCATGGAAAATTAATGCAAATTATCAGCGAATATGTAATTAATTTCATATATACAGTAAATATGGGGTTAAATAATGATATAGAGAGTATGGCAGTTTGTATAAATTGTGGTTGTTAATTTATGTAAATAGAGCAACGGTATTTGAAGAAAGGTAATGTGTATTTTGATTAGTAACTGTAAGAGTAGTAATAGTAGTAATAACTTTGATGATAATATGATGCTACTACTAATTTTATTACCAATAATAATATTCACTTATATATGTATACGTTTATTTGCAAATGGACAATTATGTTTGATAATGGTAATGATTATCATTATCATTATTATCATTAAGATTTTTTTTCATAATTGCTATTATTATTATCATCACCATAATTATCATTAGCAATATCACTTATATCATGATTATCATTATCTTTAGTGTAATAAGGATTATAGTGATAATAAAGACGATAATGATAATAATAATTATTATTATAATATTGATAATAATAATAATGATAACAATAAATAATGATAATGATAATAATAATAATGATAAAAATAATGACCATAATTATTATGATGATAACAATAATGAGGATAATGATTATTAATAGTGATGATAATATAACGTGACAAACTTCAAAATTACCAACTAATAGTGGCAGCAGCAGTTGTAGCAGCAATATCAGTAGCAGTAGTAGTAGTAGTGGTGGTGGTAGTAGCAGTAGTAGTAGTAGTAGCAGTAGTAGTAGTAGTAGTGGTGGTGGTAGTAGCAGTAGTAGTAGTAGCAGTAGTAGTAGTAGTAGCAGTAGTAGTAGTAGCAGTAGTGGTGGTATCATGATCAACAGTAGTCCTAATATAGTAATGGTAGCGCAGTAGTAACAGGAATAGTAGCAGCAGCACTCTAACAATTATAGTAATAATAGTAACTATAACATAATTGAAGCAGCAATCACAGGTAGAATAAAATGCATTCATAATGATTAAAAGGATATCGATTCTGCAGTCGAAGTGGAAGAAAAAAGCGAAAGTGGTACATTTAACGAATACCCGAAGAAGCGTAAGGAAGGAAGGAAGAAGCTCGTGTGTGGATATAACCTACCCCACTTCTCTCTCTCTCTCTTATACATTGACTTAATTTTCTATTGATTATTTTTATCCTCTTTTTATCCTCCCTCTATCCATTCCATCTTTATCTACTTTTGTTTTACAGAAGGAGCGCAGAGCAGGAGGATTCGAGTGAGGAACCCCAGCCTTGACTTTGTCTTCACAGTGTCAGTGATCCCGCGAAGACTTCCGGTAGGAGAAGCGAAGGAGTTGAAGGGGGCGAGGGGGGAGGGGGAGGGCGGTGTAGATAGTAAAGGTATCGTCATCAGTAGTGATAGTAGTAGTAGTAGTAGTAGCAGTAGTAGTAGTATTAGCAGTAGTAGTAGCAGTAGCAATGGTAGTAGTAACGGTAACAATAGTGGTAGTAGTAGCAGTAGTAGTAGTAGCAGTAGTAGTAGCAGTAAAGTAGTGGTAATTATCATTGAAGTAGTAGTAGTAGTACTTATTGTCAGTAGCAGTAGTAGTAGCAATGGTAATTATTGATGATGTGATGTGATAACAATGTGGTGTGACATTAGCAATGGTAGTGGTATTAGCATTAGTATTAGTACAGTATAGTAACAGTGGTAATAGTAGTATCGGTAGTGGTAGTGGTAGTGGCGTGGTAGTAGCAGTGGTAGTAGTAGTAGCAGTGGTAGTAGCAGTAACAATGGTAGTAGTGAAGTAACAATAAAGTAGTGGTAGTAGCAGTAGTGGTAATGCTTAGTATCAGTGCTTGATAGTAGTGTGGTATCGGTAGTAGTAGTGGTATCGGTATTAGTATTGATGGTAGTAACAGTAGTAGTATGATAGTAGTAGTAGTAAGCAGTAGTATTAGTAGCAGTATCGTTTAACATTAGTAGTAGCAGCAGCAGTAGTAGTAGTAGTAGCAGTAGTAGTAGTAGTAGTAGTAGTAGTAGTAGTAGCAGTAGTAGTAGCAGTAGCAATAGTAGTAGTAGCAGTAGCAATAGTAGTAGTAGTAGCAGTAGTAGTAGTAGCAGTATCAGTAGCAGTAGTAGTAGTAGTATCAGTAGTAGTAGTAGTAGTAGCAGTAGTAGTAGCAGTAGTAGTAGTAGTAGCAGTAGTAGTAGTAGCAGTATCAGTAGCAGTAGTAGTAGTAGTAGTAGCAGTAGTAGTAGTAGCAGTAGCAGTAGCAGTAGTAGTAGTAGCAGTAGCAGTAGCAGTAGTAGTAGTAGTAGTAGTAGTAGCAGTAGCAGTAGTAGTAATAGTAGTGGAATCATGATCAGCAGTAGTCCTAATATAGTAATGGTAGCGCAGTAGTAACAGGAATAGTAGCAGCAGCACTCTAACAATTATAGTAATAGTAGTTACTATAACATAATTGAAGCAGCAATCACAGGTAGAAGAAAATACATTCATAATGATTAAAAGACTGTCGATTCTACAGTCGAAGTGGAAGAAAAAAGCGAAAGTAGTACATTTAACGAATCCCCGAAGAAGCGTAAGGAAGGAAGGAAGAATCTCGTGTGTGGATATAACCTACCTCTCTTCTTTCTCTCTCTTATACATTGACTTAATTTTCTTTTAATTATCTTTTTTCCTCTTTTTATCCTCCCTCTATCCATTCCATCTTTATCTACTTTTGTTTTACAGAAGGAGCGCAGAGCAGAAGGATTCGAGTGAGGAACCCCAGCCTTGACTTTGTCTTCACAGTGTCAGTGATCCCGCGAAGACTTCCGGTAGGAGGAGCGAAGGAGTTGAAGGGGGCGAGGGGGGAGGGGGAGGGGGAGGGGCAGGGGGCGAGGGGGGGGGGGGGAAAGGCCAAGAGGTTAATGTCGGGGAGGAAAGGATGGGAGGAAGAAGATCGGGAGTATGTGGGGTTTGTTGGGAGGGTGGT
>BOPN01001113.1:270478-272978 GCA_017312705.2 Penaeus japonicus | reverse complement strand
ATACCTAAAAAATAGTCATCATTACATTAAAGATAAGTGCTTTCCTTATTGACCTCAGTTCACGAACTCTGATAAGGTGTGAAATTTCGCATATACCCTGTTGAAAGGTCAAGTAAACGAGGGTCAAAAGATAGACGCGTTCTCCGAATTTCGCATAATGAGCACGTGGTTTAGTCTGGTTATTTACGAAACTCAGAAGGTGTGAAATAAACTTTGCGTCTCTTAAACTATGCTTTGCCTATAACGCTTATGAAACAACAGAAGGCATTTAATTTCATATTCACTTGTAATATATATCCAAACATGACAAAACCTGGATTAATCTGTACCATAAACAACTAAACAACAAATTTCAAAATCACCCAAAATCAATAACACCAACACAGCAAAAAAACAACAACAGAAAAACGTAACTTTGAACTTAAAAGATCAATTCGCAAATGATCGACCGTTTGCGAACGGGTGGTTGGAGCAGGTCCCCAGTGGCCAATTTTTCTTCCCCCTCCGCTCCCCCTGTGGGCTTAATCCCCAGCACAAGTCTCCAGTGGCCAATTACTGGTCGCAAGCATCCTGTCGTGTTGTAATTGGGGTGAGAAAAGGAAATCGTGAAATAGCGCGAGTAAATAAATCCTTTTGGAAGGTAGGAGAAAGAGAGGGTGATGAATTCTAGTTCACTCGTGTTGAAGCAGAGAATTGTTATAGCTTTTTATGTTAAATATACATTAGTATATGATCATACATATACGTATAAATGAATAAATAAACATACATATATATTCATATATATACACTTATATGTATATATATATATATATATATATATATATATATATATATATATATATATATATATATATATATATATATGTATATATATATATATATATATATATATATATATATATATATATATATATATATATACATATATATATATATATATATATATATATATATATATATATATATATATATATGCATATATATATACATAAATATATATATATATATATATATATATATATATATGTATATATATATATGCATATATATATACATAATTATATATATATATATGTATAACGTATGCAGATAAATATAGATAGATAGAGATGAATGACAAAAGCGCTACCGTGTTAATAATATAGCAAAAAAACTCACTCTACACAAAGATAATTTGATTTATCTATCTACAGTTTTTTTCTGCCACAGATATAGATAAACAGACAGATAGAAATAGATAGATTGAAAGATATAGATAGACATGAGTTTTTGACATTTTTAAGCAATATATTCTGCTTTAGAAAAAATATATCTTTCATAAGCAAACATAAGACTTCCATGCCTCCAGTAAACACTCACAGGAGAACAATCATTAATCCCAAGCCAAATAACCCGTCGCGTTGGTCACATGTCGAAAGCAAATCCGTCACCATGTTATATAATATCGGAAAGTTAACCCAAGCGAGGTTGGTTACACGTTGTCTAAACTTGGGTCAACTCGCCCCTCCGTTCCTGGGGGAATATTGGATGACAAACTAGTGGCAAAACACATAAAAAAGGTCAGTTTTTGAAAATAAACAAAATGTGACATCCAGCCCATCCGTAACAGACAGGGGGTTTTGAGGTGTTGAGTCACTCTCTCTCTCTCTCTCTCTCTCTCTCTCTCTCTCTCTCTCTCTCTCTCTCTCTCTCTCTCTCTCTCTCTCTCTCTCTCTCTCTCTCTCTCTCTCTCTCGCTCGCCCGCTCTCAGCTGTATCTTTCTATTTTTTTTCTTCTGTTTTAAGGATGACAGGCAGACATCTCTCTCTCTCTCTCTCTCTCTCTCTCTCTCTCTCTCTCTCTCTCTCTCTCTCTCTCTCTCTCTCTCTCTCTCTCTCTCTCTCTCTCTCTCTCTCTCTCTCTCTCTCTCTCTCTTACACACACACACACACACACACACACAGATATATGTTGTCCTTTAAATTATGTAAAATAATAATTCCATTGATCAATAATGATGATGATGCTAATGATAATGATGTTAATAGTTAGATAGATACAAAAAGTATATTGTTATTAGTGACCATAAATACAACAGCAGTTACAATAATTATACCAGGCCTTTTGATGATGATAGTTATCACAATGATGATGATGATTATATGATATTGATAAATAAGGCAATAATAGTTAGAAGAATGGTAATGAATGATTATAAAAAAAGTAACATTAACGATAGCTAGAAAGACAAACCTCTAATGTTAATTTTAATCAACCATTTTCTATATAATAAAAAATGAATTTATTCTACCGCTAAAATCATCCTCGACTTACCCTCATATACTCTTAAAGTAACCAAAACTCCACAATAATCTACCCTATTAACCTTAATCTACCTCCAAAATCATTTTATTTACCAAAAATTTGCCTTTAATCTACCAACGCTTAGGATATGCTCATAATCTACCCTCATCAACATTAACCTCCTCCAAATATCTACTCTTTACCACAAATGTAC
>BOPN01001113.1:252978-255478 GCA_017312705.2 Penaeus japonicus | reverse complement strand
AGATCAAGCAGAACATCTGGCTTCTGCAAGCACTCGTAAAGACGCTCATTTTTTAACTTCTCCTCCCAATGGCAAATACAATCGAACGCTCGTGGTCCGCTTGTTGGAAGCACAATGTCGACTTTAGGCCGGAACTGTGGTTCGTCCTACCCCCCCTCCTCCCCTCCCCCCCTCCCTCCTCCCTCCTCCCTCCCCCCTTTCCCCCTCTCCCTTGGCTTACCTTTGTGTACGTCTACCTGTGTGTGTGTGCGTGTAGATGTGTTTGTGTGTGTATGTAGAGGCTGTTTTGGATTTTTTTTTTCTTTTAAAGGATTTTTTGGGCAGTGTGACCGTGAAGATTTGTGGCTGTATTTGACCGGCTTCCTGTTTGGGGGAAGACGAATAAAAAGTATTGTCCTTTTTTTTTTTAGTTTCGTGGTTGAAAAATATCCTTGACACATAACCGCGCGCGTGCGTGCGTACACACACACACACACACACACACACACACACACACACACACACACACACACACACACACACACACACACACACACATACATA
The DNA here is from genome assembly GCA_017312705.2 of Penaeus japonicus. NCBI lineage: Eukaryota > Metazoa > Arthropoda > Malacostraca > Decapoda > Penaeidae > Penaeus > Penaeus japonicus. The sequence continues at coordinate 254,935 of BOPN01001113.1, read as the reverse complement.
CATATATATATATATATATATATATATATGTATGTATGTATGTATGTATGTATGTATGTATATGTATATGTATATATATTATATGATATATATATACATATATATATATATATGTATTATATAATATATATATTATATGTATATATATGTATATGTATATTACATATGATAGAAGATATGAATATATTATATATATATTATATATATATTATATATATATAAATATAAATAATCACATGCGCGCGCGCACGCACACACACACACACACACACACACACACACACACACACACACACACACACACACACACACACACACGACACACACACGCACACACACGCACACGCACGAACACGCACACGCACGCACACGCACAGGCCTAGGCTATTACTACAAACTTAGAATCCGAAACCTAACTATTTCCCTCGTGCACTGCAGCCACTTTACACTTTTTTCGGTTTATTGCATCTTTTCACGTAACGGCCTCCGCTAATCCGCCGGCCAAAGTGGGAGGTGAATTCGATAACACCTTTTGTCCCAACCTCATCATTTTGGGCTTAGAGTTTTTTCTTGGAGTGGGTAGTTGAATACCTGGGTATGCCTGTAAGAGTGTTTTTGGAATTTTTGGAGTGGTGTTTAAAATGGGCCTTTGCTCTCCCTTCTTATTATTATTTTATTATTATTGAACTCCTCCATCTTCTTGTTCTTTTTGTTCTTCAAAAGTTTGCTAATGTATCGTGTCCGTCTTCTCGCTTCCACCTCCTCCATTCCCTCCCCACTCCACTCCACTCCACTCCACTCCACTCCAAAAAAAGAAAAAGAGTTGGACATGTGCTGTTTATTTATCTATTTACTCTTGGTCAGGCATCCCGGGGGCATGTTGTGGGCACGCAGGTAGACTCGGAGGGTCGAAATGGAGCAGTTTCTTCCGTTGCCCAAGAGAGGGCGTCTTGAGAGGGAGAAATCACAAGACGTTTTTCGGGGGTAGAGCGGAAAAGGGGTGGTTTCGGTCGATGGTTGTCTTATGGTTGTAGAGGCGAGGAACGAGTTTTTTTTTTTTTTTTTTTTGTTGGGGGTAGCGAATACACAGACGACTTGGCTGTGTATTTTTTGGATGTCAATTTATTTATTTTGCTACACTAATAGGTTGACCATTGCTAAGGTATGTCTAGGCCTATATCTGGCGGAGGTGTTGGTTGAAGAATAACGTTTCGAGGTACGTGAAGGTGGGGGAGAGGGAGGAGGGGGGTGTGGGAGAGGGGGTGGAAGGGGAAGGGAGGGGGTGGGGGTAAATCCTATAATCCATTGCCGTGTCCTTTTCTTGTATTTCAATTGTCCGTCCCCTTTCAGTGCTTGACAGGGCATTGTCGGAGGTGCCGGCCACTTGGAGGTGTCCTTCCCGCGACCCCCTACAAGGGAATGCATCCCCTCCTACCCCCCACTCCTTTCCCCCTCTCCCCATACCCCTGCCCGCGTGCTGCATTGTAGTAGTCCCCTGGCTCTTCTCGCCCTCCGCTTTGGGGACTTATCTTACCCTGATACTTTTTTTTCTGGGTTCCACTTGTTCCACTTGTTCCACTTGTTCCACTTGTTCCACTTGTTCCACTCGCTCGTTCCTTCTCTCCACTTGTTCCATGTAACTCCACCCGTACCTTTTCTCCACTTGCTCAACTCACTCTTTACTTCCCCTCCATTTTTTTCCGACAAATCTAAGCTCCTTCCTCGTTTGTGATCGCCATGATTACTTTTTCGTAAACGAGATCATTAGGCTGATAATAACAAAAAATCATATTTAATTGATATGAATTATATAGATTTAGATATATGATAAATATAGATACAAACAAAAGAATTACAAAACAAACAAACACACACACACACACACACACACACACACACACACACACACACACACACACACACACACACACACACACACACACACACACACACACAC
>BOPN01001113.1:227978-247978 GCA_017312705.2 Penaeus japonicus | reverse complement strand
GAGTGGGTATGCTACCTGATGCATTGTGTGTGCGTCGCATAAGGTAATATTAAGAGCCATTTTGCCTGTCAGCGGGTCGCGTCGCAGCCTCTGATGTGTGCCAGACGTCTGTAACAGTGGCAGGTATAAAATCTCCCACGGTGGTCTGTGCTTTCGTAGGGATGCTGTTTAAGCCTACAACGTTTCAAGTGATATTTTGTTATATATGTGTGTGTGTGTGTGTGTGTGTGTGTGTGTGTGTGTGTGTGTGTGTGTGTGTGTGTGTGTGTGTGTGTGCGCGTGCGTGCTTGTTTATATTTTTCATATTTATATATTTGTATATTTATATATATATGAAAACACACACACACACACACACACACACACACACACACACACACACACACACACACACACACACCGTAATGAGTTGATTACCCTAAATCTCTCATTGGCGTCTATACTCTTCCCCCTCCTCCGTACCCCCCTCCCCTCTATCTTAGCTTTGATTACGTTGTAATTACATTAATGGTGGCGCTATTAAGCGGTGTAATAGCATCTTGGTCGTGTTTACGAGGACCTCGCGTCATCACTCGTGTTGCTGTTAATTACGCTCGTTTCCGGGATGTCGCGTCGGTGTCGGGAAGACATTACCGGAGATGAGGTCGTGACCCGATCTTCCTCTTCCAGCATCCTTGGCCCAGTGCCGGTCTTCTTGCGTGACGCCCTACGAGTTGAAACTGAATGTGTCACTGACTGACGGGGCTGAGGTCTCCTCTAATAGTAAAGGGATTTTTTTTTAAAGCTTTATATATTCTTTGCTTTATTTTTTTTATTTTTTTGTTTTTGCTTTATTTACTGTTTTATTTTTTATTTACTTTATTTTCTTCTTTTAATGGAGAAAGCGCAGACTTGAACGCAAGACGAGGTGAGTGATAAAACGTGTTAGAAACAATACTTTAGACATATACAAAATAGTCGTTTGCTCAATAGATGGAAACTATCCTGTAATTGTAATTATGTTATCGTTATTGTCATGGACGTTATCATCACCATCACAATCAACATTATCGTGCATACACATGATTTTTTTTTCTTCCTGAGATTTTTCCGCGCCTAGGCAGGTGGCGGAGGATACCGTTGCGCCTACCAGGCCGTGACGTCACCACCGCGGTCGCTTAGCAACGGGGTAGCGTCCTTTAGGCCTACTCTAAATACTCTTTCCCGGTATTCCTATCTAGTCTACATTCATTCTTCGTAGCTGACATACGCTTACCCATGTGACAAAATCACCATTGTAAAAGCACGTATTCTGTCACAGATCATAGCTTTCTCCAACAATCGTAACTTCAGCGCTGGGGAGGACCTGAGCGAATCGGTTGTGGCCCCAGGCGATCCCGAGACGGTTACCTGAAATTATCTCCCTGATTCTAGCCACTGTGAACAGATTTTACTCCTTGGGAGAATGGATTTTATTTTATCTGATCACATCTCATCGTATTCGTCTTTAGGCCCGGTTGAGGATTAATGATTTTGGGGGGAATTTAGGAGGCTGGGTATCGGTTTATTTAGAGAGGTCTTGTAAAGGTGTGGCTAATACACACAGCGTGATTGGAATGGTTTTAATCTTGTTATTATTTACACGTAAATTTATTCCTATCCTGTTCTGAAGTATGCATTCCCGATGTTTGTTAGCTTACTGTAATAACGTACATTGAATAATTCGCCTATAACGAGTCGAGAACGGTCATTATACAATCCATAACTGGTCGTAAGAACGTGCTGGTCGTTTCGCAACCAGCGTCGTGATAATTTCGTTCGTAATCAGGCAAGTCGTCACACAACACACGCCATGGTGGAGGGGGGGGAGGGGGAGCCACGAAGGTCCTCCAACGGTGAGGAAAAGGCAAATAGAATTATTTATATGACTCGCGCAGTTCCAACTAGCCACCGGAGAAAGTAATGGCCATTAAGTACATCGGCAGTTACTCGTTCGATAGTCTGCGTGACGTGTATTGTGACGAGCGCAAGGGAGAGGATTCGATTTTCCGTGTGCGTGACGTTTTTGTACGAGTCGGTGATAAATTGATTTTAAATGGACCGAGTTTACTTGATCCCGAATTCGAAACGGTAGGTCTGCGGAAGGGAATGGCATGTGATCTTATTTTTTTTTTTTCTGTTTTCTGATGTAGGTATCGTGTCTTTATTTCAGGACGCGGTTTCGGGTGTTAACATAGGTAATACTGTGAATGTCTTTGACGGTGGGTTTGGTCTTTGTCGTAACAGATTTTTGAAGATTTTAGAAAGAAAAAACCCTCACGCGGGAACTCGTGTGACGAAGGAAAATGGGCCTTACGCACGCGGGTCATAAGTGCGGGACTTGTAAATCGGCGGTGCACTGATGTGGAAACCAGCGTTTATGTGTATTACCGTAAAGTGCATAGATTCCTTTGTCGGCCGAGGTAAATTGACCTCGAGAATGAACCGGATTACCTTATTTCCATCGGCAGTTGGTCGGGGTGGAAAGTTTTTAGGTAAGGTTTTAAAATAAACCATGCATATGAAATAAACCACAACCGCAATATAATGGCTGTGTTTCTTTTCGTACTGTGTTTGGTTTTCATTCTTTATTTTACCTTCGAACTTTTTTTCATATTTTTTGAGGAATGGTTCTGCCCAATTTTATCGCTGGAACTTAGGGCGGGGGAGGGGGGGGGGGGGAAATCGTAAGTGTAAAGGTTACTTGAGCCCCAAAGAGAATGTGATTAGCGACGAAAGAGCAGATTAACGCGCTCTTTTAGTGGCGACAGAAACCAGGCAGCGGTTGACGGCGCTACGGTTTGACGCGTTTCTTGTCGCAAAAGTGGTGCGCTTTTCGCAAGCTTTTGTCACGGTGTTTTCGCGTGTTGCCCCGATGTGACTGGGACGAGGGTGAAGTTGGGTTGTTTGTCACCTTAGAAAGTCGCGAATTTTGTGAAAATTGTGGTTTTAACTGCCTTGGTAGAACCGTTGGTCCTAACGATTTTGCGGTTAAACTGCGGGTATGGGGTGGGGATAATGAGATGAAAATTTGCAATTGGATTTAGCGGACGAAAGAAGTGTAAATCGATTGTGTACAGGTGAAATGTATGTTTATTTTATCTTTAGAAAAGTCTTTGTGGGCCTAGGAGCAAACAAACATGCACCAATAATTCCAAGCATTTTAATTTGCTCCTCTCTCTGAGTCCAAACCAACAAGAAAAATCTCGTTAGATGCAGGCCGAATTTCACTTTAATCCTTCCCACGTGAGCCGGATGCATGCTAACCCCTTGACCCCGGTGCATTGTGGGTCGGGACAGCGCGGACTCTGCGGCCATTATAGGCCCGCCCGCAATAAAGGTCAGGGCACAGCCTCGGCAGGAAGTGCGATCTGGTGCCCCGGTAAAGGTTTTTGATACTCTGCCACAAAGGGTCAAGTTTCTGATCGATCGCTGTCCCAGGGTAAATATTTGGCTAGAGAATGGCATCGGGAAAGGCTGATTAGGTTTCAACGCCGGCCGTGGCTCTTGACGTATTACTCCTTTCTCGCTGTGGGTTCTTGTGGATGGACTCTAATTTAGATATTGTGTGGCCGGCGGATGGGGGACGGCCGCTCTGCCAACGCATTGAAAAATAAGGGAAATGAAGATAGATCTGTGTTTGTGTGTGTGATACGTTCGTGTGTTTGGTTTTGCGTGTATGTTACACATACATGTATACATGATATATAAATATATATATATTATATATATAGTATATATATACATATAAATATATGTTATATAAATATATATATTATATATATAGTATATATATACATATGTATATATATACATATGTATATATATATATATATATATTATATATGTACATATATATAGTGTGTTAAATGTATATTTATTTATTTATATATTTATAAATAGATACATACACATACATTCTTACATTCACACACACACACACATACACACACACACACACACACACACACACACACACACACACACACACACACACACACACACACACACACACACACACACACACACACACAAAAATGTACTTTTATGGACGTACACGATTGATAACCGTGTAACTTCAGCTTGTGGTTCGGCCTGTACAGCCTGAAGAGGAACTTGACTCCTCATTTACCCAACTTTTATTCACGTAGGCCTACTCCTTGACCACGGTTCTCCCTTTTCATCGTACTCGTCGAAAAGACCAAATTTCTATCTCCCGCCGCAGGATGCTCAACTCTCCCTCCCTCCCTCCCCCCCTCCCCCTTCCTTTCCCTTCTCCTACCCGGGTGTCCTGCGGCTCAATAGGGTGAGAGCGACCACGCCCTTCATCCCAGGCGTATCTGACGATCGCCTCTTAGGGTGTCACCTTCGCCCCCTACCCGTCCTGCATCCACCTGCATTTATCGGGTTCACGGCCTTCTGTCTCGCTGCTCATCTCCGCCCTCCCTCTTTCTCACGCTTGTCCCAGGTGTCTTGGAGGCTCCCACGAGTCGTCAGAGTAAGGGAAAGAGTCTAAGGCCTTCTCTTTTTCTCTTTCTCTCTCTCTCTCATCCCCCCCTCTCTCTCTCCCTCTCCTTCTAATACTCTCTCTCTCTCTCTATCTATCTATCTATCTCTGATACTCTCTTTCTCTTTCTTTCTCCCTCTAATACTCTCCCTCTCTCTCCATATATATATATCTATCAATCTATCTCCAATACTCTCTTTCTCTTTCTTTCTCCCTCTAATACTCTCTCTCTCTCTCTCTCGCTCTCTCTCTCTCTCTCTCGCTCGCTCTCTCTCTTTCCCTTTCTCTCTTGGGGGTTGGGGTTGGGGGGTAATGCGTCCCGTTTCACTCGGCTGATTTTTATCTTCTCTTAAACTCTCGCCTTCGTACCGGAATTTTTACTGCGAGCGCATTCTTTTTATTTCAGGCATGTACATGATCGGTATGTATCGTCCTTGCGTGGCATTTTTCTCGGGAGGTTAGGGATTCTTTAGTCTTTGATGCTGTTGCATGCTCTCGTTTCTTGTTGATTTCTGCATGTTTGGGTTGACCGTGTGCCTTGCATAACCCGGATGTTATTCCCCATAAATGCACATGTTATCTCATGTATTTCCCTCGTCACGTAGCCCGGGGAACACTATCCCACAACATGTTTGGGAAACCTGTCCCTAACAGTAGTAGCGCACCTTGTATGTAGTGTAACACCCCCCCCCCCTCCTCCTCCCTCCACCTCCAGCTGGAACGCAAAGCTCAATGTTATCGAACTTGATCCACGAGTACATTCAGCTACAGACATTAACATTTCATCACGCAGGCAGGCCTATTCATCTCCATGGGACTTGTCTCTCCCTCCTGAGTCACCACCGCCGCCAACCTGATGGCCATTGTCTGATTGCCGGCGGGAGAGATTTCGGTTTTCGGACGATGGCTATCAGCGAGCGGGCGACCGGGGTGTATATGTGCGTGTGGTGATGGTGGTGGGTTGTGGTGAAGGGGATAGTGAGAGGGATGGAAGGTGGAGTGGAGGGGAGGGGGGGTTTGGGGATGTGAGAGTGGGTGGGTGGTGAGGGTCCTGCTTGTGGTAACTTCGGGTATGAGCTTCCAAGGACCGGTTCTTAACCCAGGTGGGCAAGTGCAGTGTTATGTGGAGTCCCTCTTTACAGATACAATATTGGAGTTGTTCACGTAGTAGTATGTTTTTTTTTTTTTTTTTTTAAGTAAAAGCTATTCATAGTATTGATTCCATTTTAATGCCGCCTTTGTTTCAATATCTATGGCGAAATCCAAGGAAGTTTTAGGATCATGACAATTACGACCCAACGGGACACCAAAGCCATTGCTGCCGGAAAGACGTTACAGAGTGCCTCGCGGCCCTCCTCTGATCGGCGAGGGGAGCGTGCTTGGGCGATCAGTCATGAGAGGGGAAACAGGCCAGGCACAGGGGCTCCGAATCCCTCCCTCCCTTTTGTCTTAACCGGCTAATTGTGGTGTGGTCGTTGTGGGAGGGGGAGGGGGAAGGGGGAGGAGAAAGAGGAGGAGGGGTTGGGGAAGGAAGTTACACACAGCATCATCATTTCATCCCCGAGATGAGAGCTTATTTTCCCAATTACCTCTCTTGTTTACCTGTGTTTGTTTACTGTAATTGATGCTTATGACGAGAGTTTCGTGGACTCGCGGGAGATCATTAGCCTCGTTGTGTAAGGGGTGCTCGTTTGCCTGAATAGCCGTTGATTAGGATTTGATGACAGTGATCGTCCTGTCGTTTGATAAGAACAAGGCGATGCGACAGGTGGATGACAAGTATTTACTTAAACGTCGAGCATGAGAGTAATTTGTCCCGCGGGGATGCGAGAGCTTTAAATACATGATTTAGGGGAGTCGTTCGGAGTCACCTGGTGACAGTGGAGGTATTTTCTAGTTATTTCGAAGACGTCTGCTTGCCTCCCCGAGCCACTCGTTCCGGCATTCTCTTCTCTTTGAAAGCACGCATCGACGATAGGGGAATGGCGGACTAAAACCGAACCGTGTCTTATCATCATATAATCAGCCCATGGGAAGGTCTACAGTCTGTTGTACAGTAATCCCGCTTGCCATGTGCTTTGTGGGGAATCTTTAAAATGTACAGAAATGTGAGAATGTGTTGTTGGGTATGTTGTATCTGGTTTCTAAAGGAAATTCGAACTCTATATAGACAATCAGAAACAGAAAAGTAGGAGCATAGTATCTTATATACTATTTGGAAATGGAAAACTACGAGCACAATATGTACCCAATTGGAAAGACAAAACTAGGGACACAGTTTCCTCTTTGACATCCTAAACCAACCAAATATTTGTAAACAGTCTCGTCCGCGGAGCTCGCTAGGTCACGTCGAACCGCAGTTCTATCCTCTTGCGGTAATTAAGAGCTCATCCATTATACGCACGGCATCTCGATGTTTGACTTCGGCGCCGATAAGGGCAGGAGAGTGTCACATGACGGCGGGACATCAAACTTGGCCCGACCTCGCGTCACAGGGATATCCCCCTGGCGGCCATCACTCAAACTAGCAGGGTCGCTTGTCATGTCTCTCTTTCTCTATCCCTCTCTACCTCCTCCTCGCCTCCTCGCCTCCTCTCCTCTCTTGCGCCCGATCTAATTATAAGTCATTCCTCTCCGCTTCTGTCTCACTTGTCATAATTTTGGTTTCGGATTTGCGTTATTATCCCCCCGGGTAATATGGTCTGAGGTCACCGCTGCTTGCCCGGTCTTTTGAGTTGGGAAATGCGGATGATTTTCATTATCCAAGATTGGATTGATTGTATTCTGTATACTTAATATATACTTTGTTGAGATTTTTTTTTTATCCGTGGTTTTTATTTTTCAATATTTTCATTGTTCAAGAATGGGTTGTTTTAGATTAGATTATTAATTGGCTATGGTTTTTGTAGCTTAGCTTTGAATTGTTTATATTACCGATTCATTTCAGTGTCATTACCTTTCATACTCTCATGGTCTTCGATTTCCCAGAACGAAAAGTGATTCATTTTAACTGCATTTAAAGGCGTTGGTGACGTTTAATGATAATTGGAGAGTAGAAGTGAGAAAGAGATAAGGACTAATCGAGAGATAGATTCACACACAAACCAGAGAGAGAGACAGAGAGAGGATCCCGTTTTTCCCACATCTGTCTCACCTGTCCGTCATTGCGAAGTCCATTTGCCTGTCCTGTAGGCGCATCTTAGGGAGGGTGATGGGGGGGGGACACAAACACACACACTAAAGTTACCGAAGCAGCCACGGATGGGAAAAAGATGGCGATTATCGTTTTAATGGCCCCCGCAATTACCCTCCTGTTTTTCGCTCTGTGGATGCTGAGTAGAGGGGGAGGGGAGAGAGGAGGAGGGAAGGAAAGGGGGGGGGGGGTGTAGGAGAATAACTGTGATGGAGGGAGGCTGACTGAGGGCCAAGCAATGGACCTCCTTCATGGGAAATATTTGCGACAGAAGTAACACGAACTGTGACCTGGGCGTGGGGGGTGGAGGTGGGGGGGGGGGGGTGAGATAGGCATGGGTGAATGAAGGTGGAAGGGGCAGGGGGTGGGGGGGTCGACACGCATTTGTGCCGAGTAGCTTGGTGTCGAATACAAGTACGATCACTTATATTAAGGTTTTAGTCTTCTTTGCGATCACTTATACTACAAGTTTTCGCCTTCATTAATTAAGAATATATATGCGTGATTGTAATGTTAATTTGCTGTTATCTCAATTATTTTTCGTGCTTAAGCATTTATTTTTTATTTTTTATTAGTTGAAACATAGTTGAAACTCAGATCGAATTCAACCTTATGAAACAAAAGGTAATCGTGTTGATATGGTCATTCCCCTTGACTGTACATGCCTTGAAACGAGTAAAAAATAATAATGATTCGGAATTTTAACAAAGACGGCCAGATATTATCAATAGGCGTGTGTGTTTTGACGGGCGCAAAGTGGCCAAGCGGGGATTGAAGCATGGCTCCTCATAACCAACCACTAATTATCTGTTTGGAGCTATGTATTATCGGCCATATCTTTAATGATGGCAATTTACCCCATTCTCTCTCGCTCTCTGGCGGTGGCCCTTTAACGAGTTGGCCATTTAAATTGGGATTGGTGTTATCCATTTGTTTTCACTATCTGGGTCTGCCTCTCTCTCTCTCTCTCTCTCTCTCTCTCTCTCTCTCTCTCTCTCTCTCTCTCTCTCTTCTCTCTTCTCTCTTCTCTCTTCTCTCTTCTCTCTTCTCTCTCCTCTCTCCTCTCTCCTCTCTCCTCTCTTCTCTCTTCTCTCTTCTCTCTCCTCTCTCCTCTCTCCTCTCTCCTCTCTCCTCTCTTCTCTCTCCCTCTCCCTCTCCCTCTCCCTCTCCCTCCCTCCCTCTCCCCTCATCCTCCATTCCCCCATCTCCCATTCTCTCCTCCTGCTTCCCACTCTTTGTCTTGTTTTTCTTCCCTTTCCCTTTTTCTCTTTCTCTTCCTCGTCCCGTACGTTTACCTCATGTTTACGCAGCCATGTATGTCTATAATATTTACATGTACATGTGTTGATTCACGCACACATTCAGTAAATGACAAATGGTACAAAGAGTAGAAACGGAAAAATGTTATATTACTAGTATAGTTCAGAGTTGCCCTTATTTTAAAAACCGTTCTCAGATTTTATCTGAAATGCCCAATGATATCACACACACACACACACACACACACACACACACACACACACACACACACACACACACACACACACACACACACACACACACACACACATTTACAACGATGTGTCGTCAACGAACACACATTTACATTTTTGAAGTTCGAAACACCTGAATGCGCAAATTAGTACATCGCAATTATTGTATCCCTCCATTGGAAGCCAATAATACATGACCTTATCACTGGAAAATACCAAAGAGGGAAAAAAAGAGAGAGAAAAAGAGTCGCCATCCATCACATGCGGTCGTGGGCTGTGTCATCCAGCCGCCTTCCGTAACGACCTAATTACAGACGACACCAGAGTCACCGCCCGGCCACCGCACCCGCCGCACCACACAGGACGGTAACGAGAGTAAAATGTTTTTTTAAATTTTATTATTCCAAATGATGTCAACTTGGAATGGGACAAGTGACTCGGGACAAAAAGGTAGAATAGTAAAAGAAAGAAAAGAAAAAAAAAAAATGATGGGAAAATAAATTGGCGGGAAAGGGAAAAGTGGTTATTATTTTTTTTTTCTCGCGCGCTTTTCTTTTGTCTTTCGACTCCCGGGGTTCTCCCCGTTTGACACGTTAGAACATATTTTTGACTCGTAATTGTTGATGTGTCTTTTGACAGTTTGAAAACATTCCATTTAGGTCATTATTTCTCTTGCTAATGTTCTTGGATAGCCTATGCGTGTTATCGTTGTTTTACTTATTATTGTTATTTTTCTTATCAGTCTATTTTGTATTATTTTTTTGTTTTATAATTATTCTTGGTAAATGGAGCATTGACCGAGGATTTGCGTATATACACACACACAGCACGTGTATACATACATTATACATGTACATGTATATTTATGCATATACAGACACACAAGTATGTCTATGTGTTTTGTGTTATATATATATTTATATATATATATATATATATATATATATATATATAGTATATATATAATATATAAATAATATTTATATTAAGTATTACACACATCTATATTGCATTATATATATATAGACATATATGTAATATATATGTATATATATACACATATGTAATATATGTATATATATATATATATATATATATATATGTATATATATATACATATATGTAATATATATGTATGTATATACACATATGTAATATATATATATATATATATATATATATATATATATATATATATATATATATATATGTATGTATATATATATGAATATATGTATATGTGTGTTTGTAATATATATAAATATATATCTATATATATTAATATATATATGTATCTATATTACATGTACATATATATATTATATATATATGTATATATTACATATATATATATATATGTATATATTACATATATATATATATATATATATATATATATATATATATGTATAACCTCAGTACCATAAAGTATTAATTAAAATCTTCGTCGAGGCGGTTGTAAATGTGGGCGAAGCCAGGGGGAGGGTGACGAGGAAGGGGAAGGAGGGGCAGGGCAGGGGGTGGGGGAGGGGGCAAAGCGCAGCCGATGGTCAGGACTGGTCAAGGATTACCCGCCAGGAAGTGGACATTTTCCCCGCCAAATCTCTGCGCGCCCCCCTCCACCGATTCTTATTTTCGGAGAAACTCTTATATACGATAAAAATAATTAATTATATTACGATGATTTCTTTCCTTTTCTTTTTTTTGTATTGATTTTCGATTTGATATAGCTGAAGATATAGACTTTCTTTTTTTTTTTTTTTTGTCTAAAATGCATGGATGCTGCCTCGTATGGTTCAGAGAGATTAGTAAACATTGGTAGAAGCTCCACGCAAAACCGGATTTAGAGATTACTTCCCAAAGCCAAGTTCCGGGGATTTTGTGTGCTTCAGTGGGTGTTTGGGATTGATCCACTCGCTGTGTCACTTAAGAGTTCGCGTAATACTCAACGTTGTGTGTTTGTCTTATTTGCGTGTTTTGCAGGACGTATTCGTCGACTATTTCAAGCTAAAATTCGCTAGGTAAATATGCATACCGGGGATTTTTTTTTTCAGTTTTGTCAGACTAAAATCCTTCGGATGAAAAAAAATAACCGTTTTATCAGACTTAAATCCGTCAAGTAAAGAAAAATGTCCCCATCGTTAATTAAAGTTATAAGAGTGAGGGACAGATACACGAATTTAAAAGGTGTGAAACGGGTGCGTCAAGTCATCACGTTTGAGCCTAATGACACGCTCATCAGTGAGACAGTAGGTGTTAGGCCTACCCTCTCCTCTCTCCCTCCCTCCCCCTTCTCTCCCTCCCTCCCCACCCAGATGCAGCGGAATGCACTCGGGTGTTTTGTTTCTTTTATTTTAGGAGTTTTCCAGGAAAGCAATGTGGTTGTGATGTGATACTTGAAAATAAGATAAACCTTCTTTTCCTTTTTTTATATATATTGTTTCCATGTGGCGTTGGTTCTAGTTCCTGTCTTATATTTAAAGTTAAAATCGTGTCGTGTAAGGCAGGGGAAGCCAGACCCTCCAGGTGTAATTTTATCTGGGTGGCTCCAGGCAGTGCATCACCGCGAGTAAATGGGTTTATCACTCGCGCAATTAACTCCTCTTAGACAATTACACATGTTTTGGGCAATTAAATTTGAGAGTCGGCGAAATCACTCGTCTTTGAAACCCCCGTCGAGTGAAAGTAGGGTAAGAAGGAAGGAAAAACAATGGCCTCCTATCTTTTGAGTTTTCTTTTCTCTCTTCGAAGGGACCGCCGCGCCGGCAGCAGTAGGCGCATTTCGTCTCGAGGTCCTGCTTTCTAACAAATTTCCTCTCCTTAGCTCTCGCTCCCTCTTTCTTTCTCCCCTTTCTTTCTCCCCTTCTTTCTTTCTTTCTCTCTTTTTTCTTTATTTCTCTTTTTTTCTCTTTTTCTCTCTCTTTTTTCTTTCTTCCTCACTTCCCTTCTTCCTCTTTCTCTCTCTCTTTCTCTTATTTTACAAGGGCCGATGGCGAGTCACAGAGGCAGCCGTGGGGATTTAAGGCGTCATAAAATCTGTAATGGCCTCGTGATTAATGAAGTCCAGCTGTGATTTTGGAAGGCCGCGCGGGCTGCGTCGGGCCGAAGCAGATTCAGAATCCATCATCAGGGAACCTCACGCGTGATGTCACCGCGGCTCTTGTCAAAGGCGTTGGATAAGTTTTTCCTCGCCCCTCACCCACCCTCTCAAGGTTGGGCTTTAAAGGAGAGAGAGAGAGAGAGAGAGAGAGAGTGAGAGAGAGAGAGAGAGAGAGAGAGAGAGAGAGAGAGAGAAAGAGAGAGAAATGACATGTTCCTTGCGTTGATTTGACATGTTCTTCAGCCGGTTGACAAAAGACCTGGGGTGGGGGGTGGGGGGTTGGGGGGAGACGTGGATTCGGTTCTCTCACCCTGCGTTCCGGGAAAGACAAATGACGCACGGAGAATGCTGGTTACTGCGGCTTGGGCTCCCCGACCAATTTCGGAAACATTAGACTCCTGGTAACAAAGCGGGGACGTGCTTTCGTGAGAGAGCCCTTTAAAAGTCGAAACGGTGGTCAAGCAGCAGAGAAAGTTGTTAATGACCTGGTCTCGACGACGGGAGGGGCTTTGTGCTTTCATTCGGTAGCAATGTACAGGCACATTACGGACGCCCTTAAGTGACGGCCCTAGCTACTCCAGGAACGAATTCTTCTGGCTCTTGTTTCCCGCCATTGTTCCGAGAAACACATGTCCCTCAGTGCGTGCCGTGCCGTAACCTGCGACAGAAGGTCCCATTTGGGATTACGAGCGGCTGTGAGTGCGAGCGAGCGAGCGAACGAGCTAACGACAAAGGAGTTTCTTTCCTTTAGTAGTGAACGATCTCGCACGAAAACACAGTCTTCGAGGTGGGTTCAAATGTGTAGGTGCGAGTGCGAGTCGTATGCCCGAGTTACTGTGGTGACGGGTGTTGGTTGGTCAAGGGGAGTGGGGAGGAGGGTGGGAGGAAGGAGGGGAGGAGGGTGGGAGGAAGGGGAGTAAGGGCATGGAAGCGACGTGCTCATCTACTGTTCTGGTGCGTTATGACACAACTAATTACCATGGAAATTCTCACGGGATCTGCTAACTGTCGTATTCTGTCCAGTAGCCTTAATCACATGTGGTACTTTCTTTGGGGGTATTGCGTCTGTTTACGTGAGGGAGGGTATAGAATGTGTCGCTTTTTCGTTTACTCCTTTTCTTGGAGAATATTGCGATAAGGGTAGGGCATTGGTCCTTTTACTGAAATTGGGTCTCATGTTTTCAGTCTCAACTCTCTCTCTTTCTCTTTCTCCCCCCCCCCCCCTCTCTCTCTCCCTCTCTCTCTCTCTCTCTCTCTCTCTCTCTCATTCTCTCCCTCCCTCCCTCTCTCTCCCTCGGATATCACCTGAGCACTAACAGTCCCCCCCGGTCTGTGTAATATCCGGTCACACTGATCTCTTCTCTACCTTACAACCAACCGACAGTTAATTGCGATTCTACGGTTGTTTGCAATGTTAAAATGTCAAAGGGAAGTTTTTGGGATAGGCTGGAGATGACCATTAGCTTGGTAGTAGAAGCTTGTCACAGTGGACCTTCAGTATCAACATCAGTTTTGAGTGTGATGGATTAAGTAAACTGTTTGTAAAATGGTTCATTCACTTTTTTAATCGGAAATGTCAATGTATGAGTTTCGGTGAGCTTGTTTTTTTTTAAGGTAGGTCTTGCGAGGTGAAAGACTGAAAGGGAGAGGTGCTGTCTCTCCATGAGCTCTTCAGGTGCTGTCGTTTCTGTGCTTCTCTATGTGTTAATGTCATACAGCCATGTGGCCTTCAGGTGCTCATTTTGTCATTGCTTTTTGGTGTACGTGCCGAGGGCCTCGTCTGGGGTACTGTGGCTCATGGTCCATTATGTTTAATGCAAGGGAGCTGAGCATGCCAAGGGGGAATTTTGATTACACAGACGTATGTACCATCCCCCTCCTTTCTGTCTCTCTCTCTCTCTATCTATCTATCTATCTATCTATATATTTATCTATCTATCTATATATCTCATACAGAAACGCCTGTCTTCACGCACACATGGGCATTGAGTCATTACGTAGGCGCTGTATACACCCTTAATGAGCTAGACTTGCACCTGTCATAAAGCAATGGTTAGGGAGAAAAAGTAGTTGCCACAGATCCCCTCCCACCACACTCCCACCCACCCTCACCCGAAGGCAGGGGCAGAACCCTCCTCCTCCTCCTCCTCCTCCTGAAGTTTACAGCAGGGGGGGGGATGGCCTGGTTAGGATGGGCTAGGCTAGCCGGAAGACAAAAGCTCAGGATGTCCCCGTGTTGATCCGAAGCCGGCAGGGGGTCTGACACCCACACCAGTCCCGCGTGAGGTCTGGCGTGTGGGACGTCCTCCAGTGCTTGTCATGGGGAATGATCCGGGATTAAGATCTTGTCATAATTGATAAGCCAGGTCGTAGGATCCAAAGGAAGAAGATTAGATCCTCGTGCCTCTTCATTTCGGGAATTAAGAAATGCGATCAGGTTTTGAGTAGACTCGGAAGATCTGAAGATAATTGTCCTGATGATTTTTAGATAATGGTTTTCGCTATTTTGGCATTCGCTCTGACGAATTGTTTTCACTAATCTTGTTACTTGTTAATGTTAATGTAATATTCATTTTCATTTTAGAAAATTAAACATTTCATTAGTTTCGAGAAGCTACGCATGTTTTGAAAGGCACCAGAAGGGCACTCATTATGATGTCATTAAACCCGCATGGGCAGCGCGACGCACGCATAATAGACCCGTTTATTGGCCGTCTTCCCTAGTGCGTCCCAGGCATATAAAAGCTCTTCTGACGAGACCAGTCCGATCGAGGTGCCTTGGGCGACGTCCGAGGGTGTGTGTGTGTGTGTGTGTGGACCATAATTTGAATATCTTCAGGGCGCTGTAAAATAATCAGTCCCCTCCCACCACCACCACCTACTTACTGATACCCTCCCCCGCTTGATTCCTCCTACTTCCTCCCCTCCCTCCCCTCTCCCCACCCCATCCCCTCGTCCCTCTCCGATCTGATCTATTATCTGATGTCTTGCTTCCCTACCATCTTTTTCTTGTCAGTTTGTTTGTTGCGTATTTCTTCCACCCTCACGCCCCTCAGAGACAAAAAAAGGGAAACGCATCTTTTCAGCAATTTAGTAAAGTATGTACATCGGGGATCGTGATATTTGATCTTCGCGTATGCTGTATATACACGTGCGCCCCCGTGACCCATGTGGCCGCGTGTGTTTCTTGTGTATATGACTTCCCGACACCCGACCCAGCAGGATTGTATATGTATGTATGTGTGTGTGTGTGTATATATGTGTATATAGTCCTCCACGTGTGGATGTGTTAATTAACCTCTGGTGTTTGTTTATTTTCACCTCCGGCTCTAGTCATGGTGGCGAAGGGTCGCTCTCTCTCTTCCTTCTCTTCCTTCCCCTCCTCTCCCTTCCCTTCCCTTCCCTTCCCTCCCCTCTCTCTGCCTCTCTTTCTTTCTCCTTCTCTCCTCTCCTTCTCTTCTCTCTCTTTCTCACTATGTGTGTTTGTATGTGTGTCTGTCTGTCTGGTGTGTAATTCCATTATTGTAATCTTTCTTATCTCTTCAGTCCCTTTGTGTTTCTCATCCGCCTTATCAGTCAGTAGTGTATGATATAATTCCCGGTCTATTCTTTTTTTGAAATGGTATGAACCGCCTTCACATTTCAGCCTAGGTTCTTCCCCTAAATAGGTGCCCCCAGGTCGAGTGGTGACAGCTCTAGGGTGTAAATCGTGCCATTTGACCTCCTGTAGTGCCCCCTCCCCTACCCCCCCTCATCTGGTGCGTGGGGAGGGATGGTCGCTGTCCATTTGATAATTAACTACACGTGGCCTGCCTTATCCTCCTTATTCTTCCTTCCTTTGCTTCACTTCCTTCCTTCCTTCCTTCCTTTTTCACTTCCATCTTCCTTCCTTCCTTCCTTTTTCACTTCCTTCTTCCTTCCTTCCTTCCTTCCTTTTTCACTTCCTTCTTCCTTCCTTTCCTTGGATGCATTTACTTCCCTTTTCCTCTCTTCCTTTCTTTCACTTCTTTATTCGTCCTTCCTTATTGTAATATTTTTGTTTTGTTTACACTTCATTGTATTGTGTCTGAGTCTCCCTTTTCCTTCTCCTTTCTCCCTCCCTTTCTTTCATTTCCTGACATCGTTGTTTGTTTACACTTCATTGAATATGAGTCTGACAGTTGGTAATTAGAACGGCAATAAAACACATGCGTCCGTTTTCTGTCACTTTTGATATTACGTTTTCTAAACAGTTTTCATATTAAGCTCAAATAAGATTTTGATTTTTTTCGCTTTATCTTTAATCTTTTACTTGTAACTGATTATTATTCCCTAGTACGAACTCGAATAGACGCCCTACCGTTTTAACTAGAGAAATAAGGGGGGGGGTGTTTTATTTAAAAAAAATAGAGTGTGCTGTTATTCGTTTTCTTCTGGCGGGGATTAGCGTAGGATCGTGACCTCCTACTAACACCCACATCCCTCCCCCCCCTCCCCCCCTCCTCCCACTCGTCCCAATCCCTCGCTTGTGACCACTTGCGATTTTACAGTGGCCTGTTTTTTTTTCTCTCTCTTTTGTGATATAGATCTAACTGATGGAAGTGTTTGAGATATATATATATATAAGAGAGGGATGACGCTGTTAATTTGGATAAAGAAAAATGGATGCAGGTTTGCGTGACACGATGGATAGCGGTAGGAACAGTTGGAGCAAATTTGAATAATGAAAGGAAAAGAATAGTCACTTAGGTTTGAAAAATAGCGAGGGAGGGAGTGTGAGAGGGGGGTGGGGGTGGGGGGTGAGTGAGTGGCAGTGGCAGTGAAGGAGGTAGATTGGGAGCGTGGCACTACAGGACCGTTACTGGCACGGGTGAGTCATGCCTAAGTAGTAGCGAGACGTTAGAGGATCCTGCAACGTCATGCCTGATTCGCTTTCTTCTCTCCCCTCTCCCTCCCCTCTCCCTCCTCCTGCCTCCCCTCAGACTTGCTGTGAATGCACGCTCTGATTTTCCCCTCTTTTTTTATTCTCTCTCTCCTCTCCTCTCCTCTTCTCTTCTCTTCTCTTCTCTTCTCTTCTCTTCTCTTCTCTTCTCTTCTCTTCTCTCCTCTCCTCTCCTCTCCTCTCCTCTCCTCTCCTCTCCTCTCCTCTCCTCTCCTCTCTCTCTCCTCTCCTCTCTCTCTCCTCTCTCTCTCCTCTCCTCTCCTCTCCTCTCCTCTCCTCTCCTCTCTCTCTCTCCCCCTCCCCCCCTCCCTCCCTCTCCCCATCTTCCCCCTCTCCCCCCTCTCCCCCACCCCTTTGAACGTGATAATAGACCATACGGGTGTGTCCTGTTAAATAGACTGCTATCACTATTTCCACGAACCGGGTTTTATTTAAATGTAACGGTCTTCTGACTAGATCGCAACAGTACGTGGATGTGTGGCCGTGTTTATCATTGTTGTCGTTGTTGTTATTATTATTGTTATCATTATTATTATTATTATTGTTGTTGTTGTTTTATTATTATTTTATTATTATTATTGTTATTATTATTATTATTATTATTATTATTATGTAATTATATATTATGTATAATTATATAATAACATTGACCTATTTTTATGGAGCCTGTTTTTCCGTTCGTCCGTTACTGACCGCGATCGTCTTGTTTCAGATGTGCAAGGGCGGACTCTGACGATGGACGAGGTGTTCGGCAACAGCAGCAGCGAAACCGTAATGGAGGCTGACCTTTCTCGGGTTCTCGCGAACATCAACCAAGACATCGCAGACCTTCAGTACCTTCAGCTTCAGCAGGAGCCCCCCAAACCAGCCGCGCGTGCCGCCCACACCCAGCCGCCCGCAGCCACCACCACCAACATGGCACACATTGTCAATCGGCCGATGCCCCGGTCCTACGCAGGCGTGCCCGCGCCGTGCTCAGCTCGGGTGCCGCAGGAGAAGGGCGTCGGCGCGGTGGCTCACGTGCCGGTTATTACGAGTGTGAGTCGCCACCGGAGCGAGCACGAAGCTACAGGAGGCAGCATGGCACTCAGACACACTCAGTCGGCCGTGGTTGGTCGGGTATGTCAGAGTCAGTGCCCCCGACCCCGGGCGCTCAGCACTGGGGCCGCCGCGCACCATGTGCACCACCAGAACCACCAGAACCACCAGAACCACCACTGTCAGCAGCAGAGTCACCCAAAGAGCTCGACTCCTTTCCCTCTCGGCCCTCAGAGTGCCCACGAAGCCACGCACTGTTACGTCAACCTTCAGCCGCTTCAGCGCCAGGATCGACCCGTGTCCGTTTATGACAATGTTGTCGGACCTCCGCCCACCACGGGCACACCGCCCCACTCGGCTCCGCCCATCCTGTCCACCGCGTCGGCGTCCCCGTTGCCGACGCCCAAGCCTCTCTACATGAATGTGCCTCTGCCAGCTGCCAGCCGCATGTCTCCGCAAAAGGAAAACCTCAACAATTCGGGTTTATGTGGCAGTAATAGCGCCCCGTCAACGCCAAGGGGTGGGACCGGAGCGCCCCACCGCCTCCACCACAGTTACATTGAAATCTGGACCGGGACGAAGGAGGAAAGAGACTCGCTCAGTGACAGCGAGTGTGAGGAACTGAAGCGCTCTTTCCAGGAGCCTCAAACCCCCTCCTCACATCGGCCCTCCCCCGGGTACGTCGAAATGAGTTCGCCATACATCAAGAGTCCTCAGGTCCCCAGTCCTTTCAATGGCTCCGTTTTAGCCGACCTTGCAAACAAGCTGGCCACTTACGCCGGCCATCAACCGAGGAACATCTTCTGCCCCTTCTGTCCGCGGTACTTCGGCTATGAGAAGAGTCTGGGAAGCCACATTCACAAGGTCCATCGGGAGGAGCTGAACACCATGGTGGAGAGCCGCCCCGGCCAGGTGCAGCTGCAGTTCTGCCCCATATGTCAGGCGCGATTCTTCAACAACTCTGTCCTGCCAAAGCATCTGATTGACTTCCACAGAGCATCGGTCATTGAGATCTTAGAAAAGAATAACTGTATTATGTCAGACACTGCTGGCATTCAGTGCCCTTTCTGCACCAAGAAGGTTCCGCATGGTAAAACAGGCGAACAAGTCTTGCTGTACCACATGCAGCAGTTGCATCTTTCGGACTTCGAAAGCATGGTCAATTCAAAGTTCAAGCCACTCACCAGTGGGGCCTCTGCGGAATCCCTTCGGAGCCTGTCATCAGGTGATTTGTCTCAGCTCGTTTCGTTCCACCCAGGTGTGACATCCACCCCAGGTCTGAGTAACAAGATGGGCACAATGACCCTGGCTACAGGGGCATCTGGTAGGAACATGGAGGCCCTGGATCTGGATGCTACGTGGTCGTCCCACCGGGGCAAGTTCAGGTCCCCCATGCCACCACCGCCACCACGACCACAGGCAACGGCAACGAAAGAGCAAGCTCAGCAACCACCAGCCCAGACAAATATACAAGAAGGTCAAAAGCATTTACCTGTCTCGACGAGCAAAGGTATTTTACGTCACCAGAGTGGATTAAGTAGAAAGCCCAGTGTAAAACGCGAGCTACGGTTCAGTGTTCCTCCGGTCACCAGTGAAGAAGTTTTTATACCAGAGTCACCAGAACAGAGCACTCCAGAGCGCCAGATGCAGGAACAGCAGCGGCAGAATTACCAAAACCATCACCAGCTGCAACAGATGCAAGGTCAAGAGGTGTGTGAGGATGGCTCCAG
>BOPN01001113.1:200478-205478 GCA_017312705.2 Penaeus japonicus | reverse complement strand
AGAGATAACAAGAGAATATCTAATAAAGTAGTTCAGCAACAGACTTTTAAAAATAATTTCCAAAGAGCTTCTTAAAGGATTACAAAAGCACTGCGTAAAAAAGAAAGAAAGAAAGAAAGAAAAATAAAGAATAAACAAATAAAACGAAACCACACAAGAGTGCATACATACATGCACTCTTGTTATCAATGGATTAATCAGTTCACTCTAGGCTCACCTTAACCAGGTTTCTTTCAACAACTTGCTTGTCTCGTCCCTCTGGATTGCAAAACTGGAATGTGTGGGACGAAATGTCATGGAGGACAATTTGAAGCTGGACTTTTGGCTTCCCCTCCGGAGATATTTTTTGCGCTGCAAAGTTGGATTTCTTTAATTCATTGAAACACATGGAAATAATGTCAACACTAATATATTGTATGTTTCTTTCAAAAAATATCATCGCTTCACTATCTACATGTTAACCCATTCCCGACGGGGGATTTCTAGCCTAGAATGTCCAAATGCCGGGGCGTTCGAATTATTAGGCCTAAATTAATTGAATAGCCGGCACAATACTGTGCCGCCCGGCAACTGGGCTTTTGAATGCGCGGTACACATGCTGTACCACCCGTCCTGTGTGGGTTAAGTGCTGATAGGGCCCAATTTACATTGGACAATAACTTCATCATAGCAGTAAAGCCTGCGGTAAGCACATAACCTTACTCTTTGACACTTTAAACTCCAATAAAAAAAACACTTATCAAATAGAAAGAAAAATTCCAATAATCTGATTCAAATGACCAGGTACTTTACTCAGGATCTTCCAGTGTTATCCTGAAAAAATGGCAAGAACTTCATACTCTCATTCATTTTTCTTTGCAAGCTTTCCTGTTCCAAAATATTATTTGCCTGAATGATCCTTCATAAATGTGTTCATAAATGGTTTAGCTTTTGTTGAAGGGTAACCAATATAATATATTCTGTTCATGGGTCACTAATATAGCAGGTTTACCAAGGGTATATTTCTTAAGCCATATCTTGATGCAATGTATTGGTTTGTGAATGGCTAGTACATGAGCACCCTATGTGGAAGAAAATAGTCTTTCAGTAGGCATTTGGTTTCTAATCATTAACTTGTCTTATACCATTGTAATACCAGATAACTTAACCCATTGATGCTAGGGATAAGAAATGTCCACTATTGTTTTTTACGACTTTTACACATGAATGGTTTCAAAAGCACTTAGTATCTATGGAGTCAATTAACCCCTTCACTCCGAGCAGTAAAAAACACAACCCGTACCGAATCCAGGATGCTGGTGTGTGCCAAATTTTAAACATTGCTACTGAATATAAATTTTTTTAAGCCAAAACCTCAACATAATCATTATGTAATATATATCAAATATATACATAATCAACCTCTTCCCCCTGTGCATGTGACAAGTTATTTACATGAGTTGGGAGGAGGGTGAGAAGAGTGAACTTGGTGAGAGAACTCAGTGACTCACAGGACAAAAGAAAATGGTCAAAGTAGTATGGTAAACTAATCATAATAAGTTATATAATTTTACATAATGTTCCATAAAGAAATAATAAAATTATTGCTAGTAGGGCACATCCATACCTCCCCTGGTATAAGCGAATCACACTCCTATGTAATAATAATGAAAGTCAAATAAGACATTGTATCATATACAACCTATATTCTGAAAGATCTCGTACAGTATCCAGAAGAAAAAAACACTAATATTAATACAACTCGGCCATGACGCATTATGCACGTCCTCAGATATGTCACGAGGGCTGCGAGGACGCAATACATGCATCCTTGTATTCAAAGGGTTAATGGGCGTACCTAACCTCAACTGATTCCTTGAATTTTGGGGACAATAAGTTTTATTACTATTACTATCATTATCATTACTACCATTATTATTGCTATCACACATTTGTTCACACGCACATGCACACACACACACACACACACTCATCATTATTATAGCAACATTGATAACAATAATAATAGTAATAAAAAATTGTAAAAATCCAGAAAGTTCAAGAAATTGGGTAAATAGTAGAGGTCAAGTAGGCTTACTAACTGTGTCCTTGATGACTAAGCATTTGTGGAATCATCTGTGTAAAAAGAAATAATTCAAAACATAAAGGAATCATTAAAAAATAAAACTGAGCCACAGTGAATAGTGGATGTATATTTGCACTCCCGGCATAAATTGCTTAATCATGTCGACAATCAATAAAATCCCAGTGTTATTTCATCTAATAATAAAGGCAATAGTTGAAAAAGAATAAGGAGTAACGACATTGAGCAGTATTTGAGCAATAATATCACATATTAACAGATCCCAATCCAAGGCACAAAGAATAATGTGGAGTAAAAAAATACGCTTCCTCAGTAATCCAACTAAAACTTTGCAGAATAATGTTGACCTCTTTCTCTTCCTTGCTAGACATATAGATACTTTTTTTCCATTTACCATTTTAACATTTCTTATATTAAAAGTACTAATATAAGCTTCAAATTTTCCCATTTCAAAACTATTCACTTTCTTATTCATAAATCTCCTTGACTGTTGGGAAGCTTTCACGCAAGGATTTCCTTGATCTAAGTAGCAGGTATGTACTGTGCTCCTATTACATACTCACTTGACCTTAAAATAAAGCTATTCCTTGTACCTTTTTACTCCCTGACCATAGCCATTTCTTAACCTTGATTGATGCAAACAAATGGTAAAAACAGTAATTGCGGTTTAGTATGAGTTGGTGTATGTGAGCATTCTAATATTTTTTTTTATTTCATATCTTTTTGAAGTCAAAAGTGGAAGTCATATTAACCCACTTACGACGGGGGCATTCCAGCCTTGAATGTCCCAATGCCGGGGCATTTGAATTATTAGGCCTAAATCAATTAAATGGCTGGCACAATACTGTGCCGCCCGGCCACTGGGCTTTTGAATGCGCGGTACAGTACTGTACCACCCGTCCAGAGAGGGTTAATGAATACTGTCTGACACTAAATCGACTTCAGATCCATCACATTATACAGTCATGTCTTTATTGTAAAAGAAATAACTTATCTAGTGCAATTTTTCTAATACTATCAATAATGTGTTCTGTAACATTTATGCAAAACAAAGAAATAAGATATTAATATGCTCCATCCTCATCAGTAATTCCTTGATATTCTTTGATGCTTAATTCCAACTCAATGCTATTGTAAGTGCTGTCCACATGCTTTACTCTGTGTGTAAGTGTGAGTGTGAGTATGAGTGTGAGTGTGAGGTGAGTGTGTGTGTGTGTGAGTGTGTGTGTGTGTGTGTGTGTGTGTGTGTGTGTGTGTGTGTGTGTGTGTGTGTGTGTGTGTGTGTGTGTGTGCATTTGCATGTATTTACATATATACATATATATTTCTTAGTATATGAATTCATGCATGCACATAAGTCTTAACAGTCTCTATACACAGAAATATGACAGAGGGAGGATAATGAGGGCAAAAGTGCACATGTTGTCTGAATACATCATGTGTGAAACCATTAAATATGACTTTACATGTTTTTACTTCTAATTTCCATTATGCTTAACCCTATGACGACGGTTGCGTCACACCCGTGTGACACAGCCAAACTCCCGATGCCGGGGCGTCATGCCAGTGTGACGATTTCAATGCAATATTGCAATCGCCCGGCATAGGGGTCTTCGCGTAGCGAGTGCCCCGTCGGGAAAGGGTTAACATTCTTAACTATAGCTTCAAGCTCTTGACAACAGTTATTAACCCACTCACGACGGGGGCATTCCAGCCTTGCATGTCACAATGCCAGGGCTTTCGAACGCTTAGGCATAAATCAATTAAATGACTGGCACCATATGGTGCCACCCGGCCACTGGGCCCTTGAATGAGCGGTACCGTAGTGTACCACCCGTCCAGAGAGGGTTAATATCAAATCAATGACTATTTCAAAACTTTCATAACTCATAGGACACCAAGGCAAATATTTGATGCACTGAAGTAAACCCAATAAACTATAGTCATAACAAAGATATCAAGTATTTATTTCCTGGGGACTTTATCAGACTCTTTGGGGTAAAGGTCACTTTACAAGTCACATGATCTCTGTGCATGAAAGAATAAAGAGCACTCTACAGTGACTTGTGGCATTCTATTACTCAAGCCACTCCCCAAGGGCAAATTAACCTAAGATATGCACGCACGCACACACATAGACATAAAGAAAAAATAATAATAATAATTAAATTAATAACAATTACAAATTGTGAGGAGTTTATTTACAAATATTGAATGAATATTTCACCAATATATTTCATATATTCCTTCTTTATTCATTCATTATATCCTGAAACTTCTCAAGATCAATGAAGGAATGGACCTTCGATCTAAATTCTAACAAAGGAACCTGAATAATTGCAAGTGCAAGATCTCTATCATGCTCTTACTCTAATCTGGGTTATTGACTTTTTCCTCCCTTTCAAAGATTACTATACACATAAAAGAAAGACAATCATATGATCCATGAGAGGATCATGGCTAATAACAATAGGTACCTTATTGACATATATGTGCAAAGGTTATCAAAATAGCTAACTAGATCTGGTAATTATCTTATATATTGAGTAGGTGAGACATTCTCTTTTCTACTGAATTAATTTGCAAACTCCTTTTCTAAAGATGATGAAAGATATTTTCTCAAATAAAAAGTTGCATATCTAAACAGGCACCCCTTGCTAAATACAAATATTTGTTATATGATTCAAACCCCTATCACTGAATATATGATCTTATAACTCTCTTATAGTATTAATAATTGTCTCAAAGCATAGTGGAAATCCGTCTACCAGTTCCCAGAGAAGTAGGCAAAGGATAAGCTTTCCCTTGGCAGTGAAGCTAGACATTCCAAGTGTCCTTGTGAGGGACAGGGAGTGAGTAGCATGAAAAACTGTGCTGACTGTGATCAAGAAGCATCATTTTGTTACTTCCGTTTCTG
>BOPN01001113.1:187978-192978 GCA_017312705.2 Penaeus japonicus | reverse complement strand
CTCTCAGGTACAGTTACATGAAGTTGCATTTTTACTCTGCATGAGTATCTTATATTTCATAACAATAATACTTTGCATTCTTGATATTTTCTTTTCTATATTGCACCTGAAGGATATGGCTATATTTCTTAACTGCATATTTCTCAATAGAATAGTGCTACCTGGATTATTCATGTTTTTTTTCCTATTGCTAACAATACAGGGGGAACTGTGATTGAAGGATGAGCACTCATATTGCAACATTAAGCATAATGTTAATCTATATTTTACGATGGAAACTTTCATTGGTTGCACTTTCATTCAGTATTTGGATTTTTCAATCATCTATATAATATAATCTCCTGAATGACATATACTGTAACAAAACATACAGTGGACAAACACTCATAGAATTAACCCTTCCTCTATGGGCATTTTTCGCAGGGTCAGATCACTTTCACTTAGCATTTTTTGACTCAAAACACAAATTAGTTATTTCTTCATTTTTGTAACTAGGTCATCATATTAAAAGTTGATTACTATCACTATCCTAATATATCATATATAGACCCATATATCATACTATAAGCCTATTAAGTAATAGAAAGAAAAATATCTCACAATGCCCAGCCCAGGCCAAATATCTAATGATGTGGATCATCTCCAGATGGGCAAACACATTGTGTCACACAAGAATTGTTTTACATCTGAGCTAAGTGTAAAATTATAATATTGGTACCTGCATAATATATATGTATATATATATATGTATGTATGTATGTATGTATGTATGTATGTATATATATATATATATATATATATATATATATATATATATATATATATATATATATATATATATATATATGTATGTATGTATGTATGTATGTATGTATGTATGTAAGTATGTATGTATATATATATATATATATATATATATATATATATATATATATACACATATGTATATATATATATATATATATATATATATATATATATATATATATATATACACATATGTATATATATATATATATATATATATATATATATATATATATATATATATATATATATATATATATATATATACACACACACACACTTTTTTTGTTACCTATTGCTTTTATCTATATACGAGGCATAATAGTCCCATTGAAAAGGATGGACGTATATTGTGTTCATTATCATTTTTTTAACTAGCAAAATATGGAAAACATTATCATCAAATTTGTTACTCCTAGCCTCGTCAGTAATTATCCTACATCAATTCTACCCTAACATACATTATCCTTAGCTATCCTATCCCTCCCTAGCCTGACCTTCTCCTACACTAGAAATAACCTAACCTATTTTGGTTAAACATACTGACCCTGTCCTCTTCAATATAAATAACCTAGAATGCCTTAACCTATATCACTAAACAGCTTAAATCTTATATTTGCATGAGTATATACAACATTCTGTTAAATGAGGAATCAGCTAAGTAGCTGCAGAAATATATATATTGAAAGATATATATATTGAAAGCAATGATTTTTGAACACGTAAGTAATGTTAACTCCACATCTTAAACATTACTCAATGGCCTTTCAACAGATTCCTAATCAATACTCTTTTATCTCTATAGGTTGTCTTACAATGAAACAGATAATACAATGAATTCTACATCAGCTTAGGATACAAAATATAATATAATGACTAAGATATGAAAGACCAAAAGATAACACAAACATTGCATTGTGAAAGCATTGCGCAATAACAGTAAAAAAATAAACTTTTATATAATAACTCTTCCTTCTTCTCTTTTCAAAGGGATTAGACCACAAGAGAAATCTTATCATAATCATTAAAATAAGTTTAATGAATTATTCATATTATTACAATACCCGGTGTGACAAGTCTGTAATAAAACTGATATTAACTTTTTAATAATGATGCTAGTTCCCTTAACAATGATTCTTGTTCTGCCTTTCTTCCAAACGAACATGGCCTTAATAATACTTAATAATTAATGAATATCAGATGATAAGAAATACTTATCTTGATTACAAGAGGAGGTAAAAAATGGCATTACTTTCATCTTAACCTCAATTCAACTTTGCGCACTTGTTATTTAGCCATTTCCATTACGGCATTTACTACAGGTTGCTTATAAGACTTGAGATGCTGTGAGTGCTCGTTTTGGGGAATTAATGGTTTCTTTGAGCGGGAAAATGTAATAAAAGAAACCGCATGGATCACCACACAATGTAATGATGATATGAAAAAAAGTAATGAGAACGTCATCACTACCACTTAAATACTTTTTTATGTACTTCCATACCCAGCGAATAGCAAGCTGGAGGCTTAGCTATTCCCCCTGTGGCTTGTGGCGGTCACCAGGGTAAATCGAGTGGGTATTTTACCTCAAAAAAGGGTGTTATCATCCACTTGCTTCGGTCTCTCCTTGAACTGTCTTCGCGAAACCAAAACATGTGTGGACGCCCAGAACCATCTAGCGGCCGGACGATCTACTACTCGTTGTCATGGCGACGGAGGACGCCGGCCATCTAGTGACCGGGATAGATACTTCACGTTGCCATGACGACGTGAGACGCCGCACGCACACCGAATTTTATATATATAAGAGTTCGGAATCTTTTTTGAAAATTATTATTCTTTTTCCGAGATCTGATCGGTTCAACGCAGTCGTTGTCTTTAACATGGATATGTCGATGTTGTGTTAAGCGTGGATCACTTGAAGGGAAATAATTTCTATGAATGATAGTATGAATTACACTTCATCTAAAAGTGATTTTAATGCCGCCTAGTAACAATGGGATACGAACCAGACAAATGAACAAGATATGGTTAGATATTTATTTTATATCAGTATATAACGAGTCTATTGGTTATCAAGGAAAGATATTCGCAGTTGCTTGCACCTGGATGATTGTGTACAAATGCGTTGTGCATTTTTACATAACAATTGCAATCATTCATTGCGATTTATATATATAATCAAAAGAAATCTAATTCAGGTAGTCACAATTCTGACAACCAATATTAACCCGTTGGACATGGGAATATATTTAATTGCTTTGGGCCCAGGACATGCCACCTGCGAAACACTTCAGACATGACACGTTACCTGTGACTCTCACCAAAATTCCTCAGTCTCCCTCATGTGTATCAAATGAGCTGAAAATGTGTGTGCACTTAAAAAAAAGTCAACAAATCGTGCAATATGTTCATGTAGTTCTTACTAGTTTGGGAATAAAATGCGAACGAAACTTTATTAGTTACCTTCCATGCAGATCAAATATCGCGTCAAATTTTGCTCGGCTCGGCAATTTTGACTGACTTTTCAACTCACACGCACGCACGCACACACACACACATATGTATATATATATGTATATATATATATATATATATATATATATATATATATATATATATATATATGTGTGTGTGTGTGTGTGTGTGTGTGTGTGTGTGTGTATATACACACACACACACACACATATATATATATATATATATATATATATATATATATATATATATATATATATATATATATATATATATATATATATGTACATTTGTGTATGTGTATATATACTCACATATATGTATGAATATATAATATATATATTTAAATATATATATACATACACACACACACACACACACACACACACACACATATATATATATATATATATATATATATATATATATATATATATATATATATATATATATATATATATATATATAAACATGTGTGTGTGTGTGTGTGTGTGTGTGTGTGTGTGTGTGTGTGTGTGTGTGTGTATGTATGCATGTATCTATGTATGTATATATTTATATATATATATATATATATATATATATATATATATATATATATATATATTGCTACGCCAGTGGGTCTTTGTCTCTGTGTAAACATGTGTCAACAGGATAACATGATGCAAGAGTCGGGGCGAGAGGAGCAGAGGAACAAAGCCAGGAGGGACACAGTTTGGAGCTCCTGCTGTTAAGACCTCGCGTATGCCCCTTGTGACCTGAGATACCTGGTGTTGTACTGAGATACCTGGTGTTGTACTGAGATACCTGGTGTTGTACTGAGATACCTGGTGTTGTACTATTATAAGCTTGTATTGTGCTGTGTGATGTGCTGGTTCGCCCTTGTGTTGTGCCCATAGATTAGTGTACATGTGAAGAACTAGTGTAAATAAAGGGTAGACGTGTTATTGTATGTTTATTTCGTGCCCTGCCTCGCCACGTGGTGTTACCCCTCGTGGTGTTCTGGGACGCTGTGGTGTTCGATGCCTCTTGGAGCTGTTCTGTGTTCACGATCCTGTGGTTAGCACGCCGTCTGCCTAGCCTACCTGGTGTTGGTGGCTGATAGGTGAGGCGACCGACGTAACAATATATATATATACATATTTATATGTAGAGTAACGTAATTTTTACGCGAACGCTATGGGTTCGCGCGTATGCGAACGGGTGACGGGTGCCTTGCGTCCCTGTTCTTTTATTTTTGTACTCCCCCGTCACGCCCTTTGGCGACGCCCTTCGGGGCGCTTTGTCAAACGCCCCACCTCCAGGAGTATTTTAGGCTGTGTAAAGGAGGAGAAGGAGCACCCAATCCAAGCACAAACGACCTGTAACATAATTCATAGTTGGCAACCCCCTGTTATGTCGGGGTCTCCAAGACCGCCATCTTTGAGTTGTGGAGGAGGTTTCAAGGCGGAAGGTTGTGTGCTTGGGTTGGGCAGGAGTGTGTTTTTTTCCTCGTGTGTTCTCGTTTTTAACGTAAGTTCTTTTTTCTACTACATGCCTGTTCTGTGATACCTTGTTTGTTTTATACATGTAGTAGCTTGTGCTGAGTGAATAAACGTAAAGTAAAGAATTAGCGTCTCAGTCAGTTGCCTTTATGCCGGCCCGGTTTTCCCTCTTGCCCTTCCACGCCTTCCTGCTGCAGAAGGCTCCTCTACAGCTCCTGTAGGAGGGTGAGTGCC
>BOPN01001113.1:172978-177978 GCA_017312705.2 Penaeus japonicus | reverse complement strand
ATGTAATAAGACAGGGAAAATATTAATTTTTTGTTTTAAGGCACTAGCACTTTAAAAATGCTAAAAAAGTTAACTATCTGTTGATCACAAACAGTTCAAGTCAAGGGCAGCATCGTTTTCAAATGACACTTGTGTATCACTAGTTTATTAGGTAGGAAATATATACCAAAGAGAAACAATTGACGTTAACAAAAGAGCGCAATGAGCATTGTATTACGGTGTCAGTTGGCGAAATATACCCCATCTCATTATGTTACTGATAAAACTCATAGATAAATAGATAGACTATAGGTGAAGGGGAGGGGAAACGGGAATCACAATTTACCAATTCTTTTATCGCCCCCCCCCCCCCACCTCCAGTACCTGCAAACGATACCGGATATTGTTCTCGTCAGGAGTGGCGACGGAAATTGAATTAGTTACACAATGACATGTGATAAATAAGCCTTCTTTGAAAACAATGTTGTCTTTGGTTTCGGCCGTTTGTGATTGATAAATTTGTATTTGTTTAATATATAAAGTGACAATGTCTTGAATTTATTTATTTCTAGTTTCTAAATCTATTATCAAACAGCATGATAGGCCAATCATTCTTTCTATTTGCCATTCTCACACATGCATACATAATCAGCCACACCACTGCAGTCTCTCCTTTTTCAGAGACCATGCAAACAGGTACCTTACCAGGCTTCTCCTCCAATGAATCCCCCTCTACCTCCTTTCTTTTAATTAGTTCCTCATTTCCCCACTCGAAAGCTGACACGGTTGCCATCTTCGTCTCCTTGTCGTCCTCGAATTTTAGCAAACCTTAAAAAATATCCATCAGCTGCATATGGACGTCAACAAAGTATCGTCTGTAATACGAATCCCTCCACCTCCATGATGAATTTACATACAGTTACCAAATTACCTTTATTGACACCAACACTCACTCCATGAGCGCTCTGGCCACAACTCTCCCATCTCCAACTCTAGCCTCAGTGTACTTATGGATATCTTTATATCAAAACGAACTATTTCCATTTACGAATTCCTGATCCGTGTAAACATCCAACAGCCGTTCCCGCCAGTCCTTGTCGTACATCCCATTATTCCCGACGACGACTCACCTCCCTTCCATCACCACGGCAACACTTATGTAACCCCCAAAGCTATTCGCACAATCACGCAGTACTTCCACACTTCTCATTACTTGATCCAAATAAAGCCGCTGTTCACATACGACAGATCATAACTCTGAGATACTGCTAATGTGAGATTGCTGAGTAAATTTCATATACTTGGATTTCAGAAATCCATTTGCTAAATCAAATTCCTTAGGAGTTAAAGGAATAATATAATTGATGAAGGACTCTCGGTACAAAAGAAGAATATGTAAGTACAGTAGTTATATGCAAACAGTCATCATAGATACATGTAACTAGTTGATTCCACAGGCTCTGACGCAAAAAAATGTTGGTTTTGGGACAGCAACTCCTGAAAGGATTGTTCGATTCGATTCAAATTTGGTTTCAAACACTATTATAATGAATGATGGAGTTAGACTTTGATTACAATGCAACAAGTTTGGTTGAGCCATGCCCCTTTTTCGATTTTGCATCAGAATCCATAAAACAAGACTAAAGAGTATCACAGGGATCAAGCCTACCACTAATTATGTCCATTATTTTTTCAACGAGCTGGGGTTAAAAATCGGCCCAGACAGCTAACTTTATATTCACAAACGATGTAAATCACGAAAAGGATTCGTGTCAATCTATAATAACATCGAAAAGCTGGAGAGATAGCAAACAGCTCTATCTCTCTCTCTCTCTCTCTCTCTCTCTCTCTCTCTCTCTCTCTCTCTCTCTCTCTCTCTCTCTCTCTCTCTCTCTCTCTCTCTCTCTCTCTCTCCTCCTCCACCATATTTCTAACCTAAATATTCGTAGACCGACTCTTTGAGTCCTTAGCCCCCCTCCAACCTTCTCCTTCGTGTCCAGTCGCGGAAACGACTCCAATTAAGTTGCATAGTCTTTTCAAGCCATATATGGTAAAAAGGGGAAGGAGGAGTCAGATTGTACGCAAAAGCCAATAGACAGTAATTCCACACCTCTAGGGCCTCCTGCTGTTCGATTTCTCCGACAGATTTTTAGCTCGAGGGCGCAGTGCACCAAGGCCTACTCGCAATGAAAAGGTTCGCTATTGGCGGGGAAGACACGGAAGCTAGCCAGTGATTTTGCTGCAAGGAGAAAGCATGGAAGCAACCACTCAGCATCGGCAAAGGGCAGCTGCACTAGACACATCACGCCACTCTGTATGTACACACATAATGATAACAAGGATAATATAATACAGCTATAACTATATCAATCGGAAATCGGTGAAAAAAAATGTCCTACTACAAACAGGTTCAAGTCAGTATATATTTTCGTTCTGGAGATAGATCACACATACACATCAACAAACAAACACACATATACACACACAAACACACCAACAAACAAATAAACACACACAAACAAACAAGCAAACAAACAAACATGAACACAAACACACACACAAACAATCGCAAACACACCAAACACACACGCAAACACAACAAACAAACAAACACACACGCGCGCACACACACAGACACACACGCGCGCACACACACACAGACACACACACACACATATGTATGTATTTATGATTGTATGTACAGTATATATACATGCGTATATGTATATATATATATATATGTATATATGCATATATATATGTATATATGCATATATATATATATATATATATATATATATATATATATGTATATGTATATATGCATATATATATATATATATATATATATATATATATATATATATATATATATATATATATATATATATATATATATATATATATATATATATATATATATATGACTTGCGAAACACTCTTCCGTGTTGATAAATGGCAGATAAACCCACTATACACAAAACAGATTTATTGAAAATGAGACAACAGTTTCAAGATATATATATATATATATATATATATATATATATATATATATATATATATATATATATATATGTATATATATATATATATATATATATATATATATATATATATATATATATATATATATATATATATATATATATATATATGAGTGTGTGTGTGTGCGTGTGTGTGTGTGCCTGTGTGTGTGTGTATGTGTGTGGTGTATGCGCACACACATAGGCGCATTTTGCATTGTTTATGAAAGAGAATTCTCGCATGCGGTGTCACGAACGGTGAATCTCGTTTACACGAACGCCTCAGTGTACGACCTCCGTTCCGCCCAGTGTTTGCGTGGCAGAGGAGCACTCACGCTATAACTCCTCTTCTTTTTCCCGTGATTGGGGCTACTTTGGGATTTGGATGGTCTTCAGGGATTAAAAATTAAGGTGAGGAGTAAGCTCTAGACGAAGAGAAGGGGATACGAGTTCCCGATGCGAGACGGAAAGAAATAGGCGATAAGAGGGGGCTGGCAGGTGGTCCCTCTTACAGGATGGGATTTCTTACTTTCGGGAAATACTTTTGATAAGAAGAAAGATGGAGATGATTCTTATCATTGAATGGCGTTACGAGTACCTGATTCCCAGATGCTCACGAAGAAAGTATAATCCATTATTTTGAAATTATGATCGGGCATTTCGTAATCATATTGACAGAGGTGTGACAGGTGACGTGAAAAGGGCCGAAAAAGGGCAGTGACACACACGGCCGATTCCTCCGGTAAAACTTTGTGATTCAGCTACAGAGACTTACCTTGTAACTCCTTTATTGGCTGAAGTAATGATAGAGAGTAATTCGTTACCAAACTGGTGTGTTGTTGATGCTGATGAATTTGGTTTTGTTTAATAGGGTTCAGATAAGAGATAACAATTTTAGGTAGAGTTCAAAATGACCTGATTAAAAGCTCTATGTTCTAAAGATTGATTTACAACGTTTTTTGAGCTGTTCGTGACCTCGTGTGATTGCGTTTGTTGTAAAACGTGGCAAGAGGAAAGTCTGAAACTTAGAATGTCACTACTGAACATTTTTTAAATTTAATGTCCTACAATACTAGAATTACTATTTCACACTCACTACAAAGGGAGGGGAGGACATTAAATGGTATGGAGAATATGGGGATGGCATGGTGGAGAAAACTTGACAAATTAGCTTGAAGTGCATAAGTATTGTTCACAGCTCGCCAGTTTTTTGACAACTCATACAAGTTATCACCACTTTCATGGCAAATAGGACTCTACATAAATTATTTGGATAGCTACAATCATTGCAAATAGGCCCATGCTTCTGTTCTGACATTGATGAATTGGGTATTAGTGGACCCTGTACGACCTGTCGACTTGCAGCAATTTTTGCCTTTCTTGACCGATTGTATCAACAGCATTTGACCTGATAGGATATTATTTTACAAAGCAGCCATAATTATTGGCAAGATAAACTGTATGTGTAATTTGTCCGCTGACAAATTCAAAGATACTTTATCTGTGATATGTCCACAGTTTGCTGTAATTGCTCAGAGTAGGACCACTCACAACCAATTTTATTATTTTAAGTAACCCGTTGCCATTGGGGCTGTTTTGGCTCCAAATGGTCGAAACGCTGGGATATTTCAAATGTGTTAGCTTAACACCTTGGCCTATTTGCCTGCACTGACTGCAGCCAAGTGCTATGTGCCCGACCACACGGCACGCTGGCCAGGAGGATAGCCATGACAAAATATCTCATCCCTGGTGGCTGGTCCTACTACCACTTGGCGTGATATCTTGTCACCTGGTGTTAACGGGTTAATGGCACTCTAATGTTCTCTCTTGTGATGGTAAATGGTTATCGTAATATAAGTATCATGGAACAGTATCAAACTCTTTTCACAGCTGCAAGAAAAAAAATTAAATGGTAGATAATATAACCTAGCTTTCATACCTGTGACAACATTGATGGTACAGTGCATATTTAGAACCAATTTAGGCATAAATATT
>BOPN01001113.1:151838-159861 GCA_017312705.2 Penaeus japonicus | reverse complement strand
ATTTCACTTTTAAAACACAAATCACAGGGAAGATGCAATGAAAGGAATATGTATAAAAAAAAAAATAATAATAATAATAAGGAAATACTTAAAGTCCCATTAGATGTTTGTAAAACTTTGTAAGTCCACCTGTGTGTCCACCAACGGATATGACACAAGCAGCGCACGGCACTCTAGTAAGACTAACAGACACCAACCATGTCTCTTCTTGGAAGCACATATCTTGTAGACCTTCCTTGCAATTTATATTTTGTTAAATGAGGAACCACTGCTTGCTCTATCTTGCAAGAATCTAGGTGGTGTAGATCTGTTGGCCTTTGCTGTAACATGTCAGTGGGGTGATCTTCAGATGGTAGGCTTTCCGTCACAGATCACAGCAAATAATTTTTATCCATGATCCATGCATTCTCTATAACAGACAACAACAAAGATTAAATGTATTCTCTAAAATATGAGAAAATGGAATAGCAATTGTTTAGGATTGGACTGCATTAAATGACGCCAGAGCTCCGCACACTTCAACTACGGCCAACAGATCACTCCCATTGATATTCAGGAAAAACAGAGCCTTGACTGGATCTTTATTTGAAGACAAATCATCAAGGAGGTCGACTAACTCAAAAACATACAAGGAAGTTTGTTCGTCTTTGCTCTAGTATAAAGAGCGGAGGACTTATCCGTGCCAAGCATATAATTGCTGACTTTGATAAGCAGCTGTGGCTTTACATCATATTTCTGTTGTTCAATTTCTCCAACTAATTGTTTTCTTTCATATATGGTTTATGGCTATTACTATAATCTTTTCTGTCACTACACATATTTATCTTCCAAACATTTGACACAGACATATTCCGAATAAATTACTATCATAATATGAACATGAATGATCCCTTTATTTCCGACCCAACAAAGTGAAACTATACTCAATTTCTAGACCCTGACACTCTCCTATGTTTCAGAAATAGAAAACTAAATAAAGGGTGACATCTGATATGCTTAAAAAACGTAAGATTCTGGTTATTTTTCTCATTAAGTAATTTCTTCATCCATGCATTGATCTTCGCTATTACCCTTATCAAAATTCCGGTCCTTCGCTTCACCTTTCTCGCCGGAGAAGAAAAGGGAGAAAAGAGAACACTGGAAAAGAAGGAATATTACGTCTCGACTTTTTTGACAGCTTCTTGTCATTTCCTCTTCCCATTATCTTATCTATCGTCCAATCTCTCTCTCCCTCTTTCTTCCACCGAGGCACAAACTCGTACGAATAATAAAATGAAAACACGAAAGGAAATAAGCATGCCCTCCTCTCCGTCTCCTTCTGTTCACTTTTATCCTCTCTCTCTCTCTCTCTCTCCCTTCCTTCGATCCAGCAAACGCCCACATCAATAACTTTCCCACTTCTCTTCTTCCCTTCTTTCCACTCTCCTCGCCTTCTCTCCCTCTCCCCAATCCTCACACCTTCTTTATCTACCTGGCTCGTGGTGTCCCCGATGTCCTAGACGAGTCCTTGTAGGAATTAGAGCATCATAAATAGTAAAGTCGAGGGCGCGGTGCTCCGCCTTCCGCCGTCATGTTTGTTATGATGGTGAGCGACTGGACCTGCGCGGAGCGAGTGACGATCGCCAAGCGCAGCGCGACGGAGTGAGGGGAGCGGAGGGAGGCGAGAGGGAAATTACGAGGACGGAGGGCAGAGGAGGGAGACAAGAGGAAAATGGGGGGAATTTCGAAGAATTACGAGAAATGATCGAACAGGAGAATAATAATTGCGATGAATATTGAATGGGAGAGGAGTGAGGCAAGAGGGAGATCAGGATAAAGAGGGGAGAGGAACGAGGCAAGAGGGGAATTACCATGAATGAGGGAAGAGGAGGGAGACAAGAGGAAAATAGGGGGAGTTACGAAGAATTATGATAATTGAATGAACAAGACAATAATGATTGCGATGGATAAGAAAAACGAGGGGATAGGAATGAGGCAAATGGGGAATTACGATGAATGAGGGGAGAGTCGTGAGGCAAAAGGAAAATCAAGATAAACGAGGAGAGAAGAATAAGGCAAGACAGGAATTGCAATGAATGAGGGTAAAGGAGTGAAACGAGAAGAAGATTCAGATGAATGAGGGGAGAGGAGTCCAGTATAGAATATATACCACTTTTTTCGCCGAAAAATGACTGACGTGTGAGGTAATGCAATGATTATTAAGTGCCCACCTCAAGTATGCATTTGTTCAAAATTCTTAAGATAGAAATAAGTAAGCTTTTCTTTCCAAGTCCTCCAAAGAACACAAAGTACGCCAAGAACACATATAATTGCTGCTTAATTTCTATTTGCACAGAATGCCATACCCTAACCTACTGGGCGCGTCCTTTTCAAACACTGGCTGTATGTGGAGCTTCCAGTTGTGCATTGCGCAACTGAACAAAAAATATTTCCAGGCTGGAGAGGGAGGAAGGAGTGAGGCAAGAGGGATTGTTAAGATTAATGAGGGAAGAGGGGTGAGGCAAGAGTGAAACTGCGATAAGGGAGGGAAAAGGGATGAGGCAAGAGTGAAATTTCGGTAAATGAGGGAATGGGAGTGAGGCAAGAGTGAAATTGCGATGAGTGAGGGGAGAGGGGTGAGGCAAGAGTGAAAATGTCGGTAAATGAGGAGAGTAGTGGAGAGCGAGACAAGAAAAAACTGTGATAAACGAAGGGAAATGGATAAAAGTGATGAGTAAGTGTCAAAAAGATGAAGAATGAATGAAGAATTGCGATTTTTGAGAGGAGGAGAATGAGGCAAGCATAGCCACAGATGAGGGGAGAATATTGAAAAAATTAATTACAGATAGATGAGGGGAGAGGGCTGAGGCAAGAGGATCCATGATAACCGAGGAGAGAAAAATAAATAAAGAAATAATCAATGGCAAAAATTGCGGGGAAATCGATGGGATAAAAGGGATTATAGCGAATGAGGGGGAAGCTAAACTCGCAGATGAGGGAATGAGTTCATGTAAGAGGGAATTACGAAAATAAGGCTGAGTAAAGCAATAAATGAGTGGAAAGTAATAAGGCAAGACAGAAGGGAAAGGGCTATAAATGAGGGAAAGGGCTATAAACGAGGGAAAGGGCTATAAATGAGGGAAAGGCTATAAATGAGGGAAAGGCTATAAATGAGGGAAAGGGCTATAAACGAGGGAAAAGGCTATAAATGAGGGAAAGGCTATAAATGAGGGAAAGGCTATAAATGAGGGAAAGGGTTATAAATGAGGGAAAGGGCTATAAACGAGGGAAAGGGCTATAAATGAGGGAAAGGCTATAAATGAGGGAAAGGGCTATAAATGAGGGAAAGGCTATAAATGAGGGAAAGGGCTATAAACGAGGGAAAGTGCTATAAACGAGGGGAAGGGCTATAAATGAGGGAAAGGGCTATAAACGAGGGGAAGGGCTATAAATGAGGGAAATGGAATGAAGCAAGGGGAAGCAATAATGAATAAGGGGAGAAGAAGTAATGACAACACACGATAAATGACCATAAAGGGATGAGAGGGGAGAAGAGTGAGGGAATGATCGATTATGAGGAGAAAGGAAGGAGGGATGAGATGACGCCCAACCTCACCCAAAAGGGATGATGCCAAAGGGCGAACTCTAATATCTATGAAAAAAAAGACCAGAAAGAAATACACGGAGGGGGGGGGGGGTAAGTGGCACGACTTAGCCAAGACATAGAGATGTTTCAACGGATGTCCGTTTCTTTATACACATTAATTTATCATTTTTTCTTCTTTTTCCTCCTATTATCATTACAATAATGATGACAATAACGATGATGATGATATTTCAATGATGATGATAATAATAATGATAATAATGATAATAGTTATAATAATGATGGTGCTGATAATAATGATGATAACAATAATAATGATGATAACAATGATAATAATAATGATAATGATAATGATGATAATGATATTGATGGTGATAATAACAAAGATAATAATAATGATAATAAAAATAATGAAAATAATGATAATGATAATAGTAATAATAATAATAATGCGATGATAATAATACTAACAATAATAATGATATTAATATTATCAATCTCATTCTCATTATCATTATTATTATCATTTTCATGATTTTTATCGTAATTATAAAAATGATAATAATAACAAGGAAAATAATGATAATAATAATGATTATAATAATGACAGTAACAATTATAATAATAACAATAATAATGACGATAATAGTATCAACGATGACAATAATATCCACGATAATACGAATCCAAAATGGCGCAATTATTTTTTTCAGATAAATTTCTTACTTCGGCTCTCAAATATATCTGTGACTCACGAAGAGGAAAGCGCCTCTTTTTAATCATTCATTTACGGAGTAACAAGATGACATTGCAGTAATGATATTAACAATAACAATGATGCTAAAGTTGGTAAATAATCACCTTAACCTGAATGAAACCGTCATTCCGAAAACCCGGTTCGACGAAGATCCTGTGGAATGAGAGAAGAATTCCCAAGGAGGCCAAACCAGTTCAGATGAGGTCATGGACGAAAATAAAGGAGTATTTGGTAGTCTCCTTGGATACAGGGACGCGGGGAACAGAAAGGACTTGAAGAGTCTATCGAGCATAAGGAAGAGCCTTTGAGGAGAATGGATTTAGCGGAGCACTTGATAGACACAGTAAGATTAAGATCGAACCTTTGTATTACCCCGATCCATCCCCTGTGGAGCTCAGGCTGTTGTTAAAGCTGAGACTCAAGGCCAGATGGATCGGGGGCATATACATGAATGCACCAATCCTTTTTTTTTTTTTTTTGTAAAAAGGGGAAAACGAGTCTTATCATAAGTCTAAAATTAACCAGAAGACCGTAGAGTTGAGTCGTCCTTGTCACTACATACTCCTTTGGAGTATGTAGTGCCCAAAAAAAATTCCAAAGGTTAATAAATGGACAGTTTAGGGCCTAAATATGAAAGGGATTGCATCTGATCCTCAACAATATTGCCGTGTGTACAGAGAGCACGGATACATACTTTTCCGTGAACAGAGTTCATAGCGACAAATGTAGAAGAAAGGCATGAATGAGACTGAATATCTAAACACCTGAAGGAGGTCTTTCTCAAAAATACATGTATTTTTGAGAAAGACCTCCGTCGAAACGCGTCAAATACATCTCTTGCGTGTTTAGATATTCAGTCTCAATCATACCTTTCTTATATATACTTTTCCGTGTTGGGGGAGGCCTTAGGTTGTTGACTCAGTGTGAACCCAGAGAACCCCCAATCATTCCAAGGTAGACCTCTGGACATAGAGTAGAACATGAGGATATAAAGCCTACACTAGATGAGTTGACAGCAGTACGAGACCCTCCCAGACCCAGGAAATGGGGAGAAGGTCGAAGATATCTAGTTCGAATTTGATACTATTGAAGATTTGTCCGTTCAGAAGGCTGTTGGCAGTGATGACGTCATAGAACCAACGAATCGCCAAGGAAGATGAACAGGAGTATTACTCAGGATTCTGAAAGAGGTCCTGATCAGAGGACCATCACTGACAGGTCATGGACTACTAGACTCATTTCTTAAAGAAGGAGCGTATGGAGTCATGGGGTTATGCTGCGTGTTCCCACCTCAACAATCAGCAAAAGAGTTGAGTGATTCGTGCGGGGGTATGTTGGAGAGTGAAACTTGTCCCAGTGTACATAAGACAAGTAATAGACAGGTACCCGCCAGTCGGGGGATCTGATACCAAGTGCAATGAGGCCAAACCAGCATTGCTGAAATGCCCCACGCAAGGTAGGCAAGCGACAGATCTCAGTGAGTCAGGATATTTACATCTCCCGGGAGATGTTCCTTGTCGATTGATAAAGAATTATAATCGCTAAGGCAAAGGGAGAGTTTTACGACAACCTAAAGTCTAAGGTAACCACATATATAGGGTTGAGTCATTTTATCATTAATCTATGGAGACAATGAGTCAATTCATGATTTTAATAGAGTAAATATTCAATGGCCCGAGATAATGCGGTCCTGATTGGTCGGACCAATATGTTGAGATCGAATAGGCTCTGGAAATTTTGTTGACTTGGGAGTGGGGATTTATTCATTTATTTAGGTATTTTATTTATCTAGCGTGGGAAGTGGAAGAGGAAGTGGTTAACACGTAGCAAGTCTTTCCCCAGAGGGTTTGGTCATGGGTGGGGCCCCTCTTCCTCCCCTTGGGGGGGCTTCGTCGATGGTCGGTTCCCTTGGGGGTGGGGGGGGGGGCGTTAAAGGGGTCACATACCTCCAGGATTTCCCACCAGAGGGATTTCACCTGCCTGCATGTTTACCGTGCGTGGCATCCCTGTGAGCTAGGAGACGCGAGGCCTGGAGTTGAGCGACGACATGTATGTTGCAGCTAGCAACATGCCTCACTGGCCCTTTCTTCTAGCAAGTCGAGCGGCATGATCCCGGCTCGGTTTGGCAAATCGGCTGGTCTTCTAGGTTAGGTGAGGGTCAAGCGGTCAGGCCTTGACGGCATCGCATAGGCCTTCAGCGTGAGGTTGTGGCTGTGTATGGTTCTCTCGTTACCCCTGTGGCTGTTAAATGGATAGTCTGGAACGCTGAGCTTCTCCTTGTTGGACTACATGGTGAGTTGGGGCGTGACCGGAGTGCTTCTCATATGGCAACAAACTACATTAATAAATCTGCCAATCCCCACGTTGACGACTCAAGCACCGACTTGAATATGGCTACGGGCTGTC
Organism: Penaeus japonicus; assembly: GCA_017312705.2. NCBI lineage: Eukaryota > Metazoa > Arthropoda > Malacostraca > Decapoda > Penaeidae > Penaeus > Penaeus japonicus. The sequence goes on along the minus strand of BOPN01001113.1, from coordinate 153,112 downwards.
GAGATCCAGCAGAACGTCCCACAATGACGACCTGGAAAGATCGAGATAGTTTTCCTCTGGGTAAAAAAAAAATGAGCTCGCTAGTGGAAAGAAGGTGAGCGTCACAGCAATCACCCCCGAAGACAGGAGAGTCAAGATGGTGGCACTTGGCTTTCCAGTCACCTACGTAGTCACCTCACATCCCCTGGTCATTGAGGCTTACCGAAGTCTGTGAAAAGGACACTCCGTCTAGGTAAGTTCTGGTCACTTTGAAGGGAGACCCCGTCAGCTTCCTGGACCTGGGTAACTAGGGCACTTACAACCTCAGGGCTTACATGACAGAGTCACTCTCAGGTTTTTCAAGTGGCAGCGGCTTGGGCACCTTCAGGTCAACTGCCAGGTGTGCCATCTGCAGCAAGACGTGATCTATATACATATATCAGTCCGTATTTATTACATATTACAATGCACTATTGCATGGCAACATTATTCATCCCACTCTGAGGAGAGGAGGGAAGCCATCTTGTGAACACGTCGCACGTCTGTCGTCCACCTTGGAGAATAAATCAAGATTCCACTTGTTAGCTGTTTCGTTAGGACCCACAACCACTGCATTCTCACACAATACAAGACGCACAACACCGATGTTTCAAGGCAGCACACAAGGAGAGGCACAGAGATACCACGCCCCCAAGTGCCCAGCTATACTAAGAGGCATCACGCCTAGAGTTTGGCCTGTTCTAGTAGGGAAGAAGCAGCACTCAGATGTCAAGAGGCCGCTAAAAAGCTGTCAGATTTTATACAGATTTTGTCCCCAGGCACCCATGCCCGGGGACAGGCGAGAAGTGAAAGGGCTCCCCTTGCTCCTAGGGGGGAGGATGCCCCTCGCAAGCAGACGCTTCCACCTCCCATGAATGATCAGACGGAGTTCCCAGCCCTAGTGGACACACCGAGAGGTCAGACCCGCAAGGCCAGTCCAGGACCGAAGAGTAACACAAAGGTCTTCCCAAGAGCAGATCAGCCCCTCCTCATTTGCGAGAAGGATCGGACACTCTCGCTCTCCGCGGCTGTGGTGGCAGTAGCTGCTGCTCTGGGGAAATCCAGTGAGGAGTCTGTGGAGACGGCCCAGGCTACCATGAGGGCTGTGACTCAGACTGCCTCAGCTCTGAAGGAGAGGACGGCCGGCGGTAGGGAGCCGGTCACCCTTCCAACCGGAGCTGAACTCCTCTCCCTACCCCACCTGAACCCAAGCCCCGACGGCAGACCATAAGGGGCAACAAAAAGCCTTTGGCCGT
>BOPN01001113.1:114338-121838 GCA_017312705.2 Penaeus japonicus | reverse complement strand
TTATGGTAGAGCAAAATTGTCCTTTTCAAGCATACCATTCATTTGCTTATCATAAGCAGCACATAATCTTTATCATCCTTATCTTAAACTGTTTGATTTCTCTTTTCCTTCATTCACTTCAACCCCCATTTTTTCAAGTTACATATCTTGAAGTCTTCACAAGTCTCTACACACTTATCATGGTAGGCTATTTCACTTGGGAGTTATTACTTCATACAATTGTTTTTTTGTTTTTACAAACTAGTGTGCACCTATACAACACATTTTCTATAATGTCACTGAGCCACATTTCTGGCCTAAATGTTCAGTGAGTGATTTTAAAGGAGAAATCTGTTTCTGTGGACTTCTTTTGACCTTTTATCGTTTCTAGACATGATCAACCACAGAAAGCACACTGAAGCATCCGGCTGCATCTTTCACCAAAAGAAAATCAGTGGATACCACGAACACTGTTATTCACCACCGGGACAAGAAGAGTCAACTCATCACTTTCACTGAAAAGTCAATTCATCGACTGCACTGTTCATCTGTATGACTTTTCTTTTGCAAACCCTTCAGCCAGTACGTTCGCTGCTAGAAGTTCAGGGCTGCCTGGTGATGACTGTTCTCTATATATATGTTCCACAGAAGCTTCAGTTTTAGTAAATGTATCTTCCTTCAAAACAAAGCTCTGAGCTCGAGCATCTCTATATATTGCAATAGGAGGAGTGCCAGCCATCTTAAAGGTTGGAGCCGAACGCGCTCTCCCCAAAGTTCCTTGGTTGTACTGTGACACCTGGACGACAGGTACATGTTTTGACAGGTTCACCAAGCCTGCATGGCCAGGATACTGCGAGGCTTGTGATGACAAAGAAGACACTATAGTAATGGGAGATGCAGTCATCAGCTCCCCCTGCTGTGGCTTATGAGCAGCAAGAGTGCTGGGAAAGTCTGTACCGTTTCTGTCACTCTCCAAGACCATTAACTTCATGGTTGTGGCTGGCTTGAGGGCAATAGATGAAGACTGGATCTGAGCTGGAGAACTGCTTGTAGACTTATCAACGGAAGCATCTCCTGGGTCCTCCTCATACACCAACTGCAAGGGTGAGTCTTCATCCGAGTCCCACTGACTGATAATGTCCGTCCCTGGCTTTGGCAGTGATCTGTCCAGGTTCTCTAATCCATTATGTTTTATATCCAAGCTAGAAAGAAATATTTCATTGTTTAGTAACAGTGGTAAGAATTCTATGATTATCAGTTTCATAATTTTTCTACCAGTGATGCATATATAAATGCGCATTCACACATCCACCTGCACACACACACACACATGTGGATGTGTGTGTGCATAATCCATTCTGTTTTACATCTAAGCTGGAAAGAAATATTTTATTGTTTAGTAACAGTTAAAAATTCTATGACTATCATCATTTTTTTTCTACCTGTGTGTAGCACATATATGTGCACAGACACACGCATGCATGCATGCATGCATATATATATATATATATATATATATATATACACATATATTTATACACACACACACACACAAACACATATATATATATATACATATATATATATATATATATATATATATATATATATATATATATATATATGTATATATATATATAATATATATATATATATATATATATATATATATATATATATATATGTATATATATATATATATATATATATATATATATATATATATATATATATATATATATATATGTATATATATATATATATATATATATATATATATATATATATATATATATATATATATATATATATATATATATATATATATATATGTATATATATATATATATACATATATATATATATATATATATATATATATATATATATATATATATATATATATATATATATATATATAACACACATGCATACATACGCACACACACACACACACACATATACATAATACATACAAAGACAAAGACAAAGACAAAGACAAACACAAACACACACACACAAAGAGTATGAAATATAATACTTTTGTCAATACTAAGAAACTGTATTCAAATGAGCATATTCTCATTTAAACACGAATTTGGTGGGATTGCTCATCCCCTAATATATTTTAATACACATATTTTATTTACTTTATTTTTCATAAAATATAGTGACTACATGGCTATAAGCACTGTTTTTTTTTAGAGGATTCTTTTATCATAGTCCAATGGACTTGTATTACCCTCAAACCCCAATTGAATGTCTACAATACACTTGTCAGTATTATTACTTATTTCTCCTACTGATGTATTTATATATAATTAACTTTCTTTTATATACTTTATTAGTTTTAGTACTTATCTATGTTATATACTATCATCATTATTAACATGGAATGTTCAATGACAGCTTAATACATGAGTTCCCCTTGTGACATGCTGCTTTCTCTCAGAGCCTACGGCCAGTGTGGGAGCCACACTGGGTCAGAAAAGAGGAGGCCACAAGGGATAGGCCTTGCTTCTCTGACAACTATCAAACCATCAAGTCCACTTCCAGCTCAACCTTTTGCAACCCCATACCCTCTTCAACAGCTCCCTTTCTGGTGCTAGCCTCATCTTCCTGTAGGTCATGCAGATCTTCTTAACCCAGAGCCTCCTCTCCTTTGTCCCCTTCTGCTGATCCACCATCATCTATATTTGCCTCTATATCTACCAACAAGGACTGTAGTACCACCATTCCATGAGGGCCCTAGCAAGTTCCTCTGCTGAAATAGTATGATGTGGTAATTGACTCCATCAATGTACAAACACCTCAAAAAGACTCATAGGAGAAAGCTTAAGAGAAAGGTCTTTCCGTTGCCAGGGGGTGTACAGGTAAATAATACTGCCATCAGCAAAGCATGTCCACATGGTTCCCTAGTAATTCCTAGAGCCTAAGACTACTCTGTCTCCTCAGAGGTCCCTACTACAAATGATGCTGGTACTCTTTGATCCTTATCATCGAGATTAGCACCCAAAATGGTCACCTTGTCACCCTAGGCTTGATTCATGTCCAATAATATTCCTCAACCAATGGGAATTTTTCTTATTACATGCGTAATCAATCTTCAACCCATTAATGACAGGACCAATTTGGCTGTGTCTGGTCATCTCATAGTGCGTGGGCCTCATGACCTGGGATATTTGTACTCCGAGGCACTGCCCACATGCTACACGCCAGATCCCCTGGCATGATGGCTAGACAAAGTCATGATGTTTATGTCTCCCAACAAGAAGACCACCCAAGCAATGATGTGGATGTCACCCATTAAAAGGTTAAGTAATAACTTGAGACTTCAAAATAAATATAGCTTGACTATATCTACAAGTGAAAGAATAAGGATAAAGAATTATATATGAATATAAAATGAGTTTAAGAAAATATCTGTAAGGAAAGCTGTGATTGGTACTATAAATATCACCTCACAATTTTCATCCTATGTACTATTTTTCATATCGTACTTCCAGAGCTTTACTGTAGTTTCTCTTTTTCATATGTTACAGCAAGTAATATACAATTGAAGCTTGCCTCTCTGTACAAAGCCTAAGGTATACATGTTTATGGTACCAACTAAAGAAACTTGTACCAATGGGCTATGAGTAGGGCAAGGTGTATTACCATCATTATCATGATGGTTTGCTAGCCCAATATTTGTAAATCAACAGCATTTAATTAATGAAGTCCCCTGTTCTATTTTAATTTCTTGAAGTAAAAGTTTATATACTGTAACTTCCTCTTTGTAATATGCTTGAACTTAATACAAATCTTGCTTTTAACCCATTAAGTACAGGTGTTATGACATACATGATGGCACCGATTAGGCCTCAAAGAAGGGTGTCAATATGAACGACATCAGGATCTGCTCACAGTTTTGAAGCGCACACACAGTCATGAAGTATTATAGCTGTAATGGTGCTAGATTCAGAGGATTACAAAGTCAACTTAAAACCATATTTTGTGATGAATTTATGGAAAAATATTCTTTAGGCTAGTCTGTGCTACCTGAGGGCGGAGAAAACTTTTTCCTCATCCCCCTAATTTTTGGTTGGTGCCACCAGTATTGTTAACCGCCCGTCCTGACTGCCAGTTAGGTTGTTCAGCGCCCTGTCCACAGTGGGTTAATTATCATTCTTTTCCATAGTTTTTTTTTTTTAATTACATCTTAGTAATTGTATGTTTATTTTTTCATTGAATTTACTTGCATCTACTTCATCTAACGATTCTCATTACTGTCTTTTATGTCCTTTGTTTTATCGTTTAGTTGGCTATTTCCTCCAAATATTTTCTAATGTTCTCTCTATGATCTAATGAATCTGAGTGTCCATTTTTCATATCTATGTGGTTTTCTGTTGATTTTGTAGTTTATAGCAAGCAAAATCCATAGCAATACTATAGAAAGAAGGAAGAATACATTATTATTCAGTTGTAAACACATTTCCACTGACTGTGGAAAGTATGACTTTATGCTTTCAAATGTCCATCGATCCAATGATTAATTATATATGTAAATCATAGTAAAACATTCACCACCGTGCCCTTTATAACAAAGAATGTTGTCTTGCCATGTACAGAATTAATAGTGCATAAAACATCATTGCCAACTGAAGACACATTGAATTTTCACCATCCTTTGTGGATGGCACAACAATGTGCTTTTAAAAATAACGATTGTCATTATTTTGCCATGGTGAAACCCTATTCACAGCCATGGATATGAATGGAAAAAAGCTATGTGAATAACAGCGGCAAACAAAGGTTGCATAATATTGTACTTTTCACTATGAACAGCAAAACTGATAGATCTCAAATAGTCTATAGAGGAGGAAGGCCTCATAATTGGAATTGTGCAAGAGAAAAAGCTGGGATTTAAATTTTTCTGCCACACTGACATAATACTGAGAAATCGTAGTTGTAAGAGCAATGGCCATTAGTTTTGACTGTTATGGGCCATAATACAAATTTTGAAGATGAAAAACAAAGATAAATATTGGCCAATCTATGGAAAAATGTGAAGAACCCTACTATATCGGATCTGAGTGAACTGATGGATTGTGTCCCACTTAGCCCAAGATCTTCTGTATTGCAAATGCCAGATAGGACTCTAATAAAACTAGAACAATGCCTAAGGGATTTGCCACTTGCAAGATTGGTATTGGCATGTAATTGTGTAGCCATGCTTGGTACTGAAATACACTTGGTTTGCTCAAATTACATCCAGGTCAGACACGGTACTCTACTTCATAGCGAGGGCAGCTAAATAATGGTATACAGATGATCCAACTTAAATAAAATTATGTGACAAGTATCTAACAAAATAGACTGGGAAATGTCAGAGAAGTGAAAATCTGAAAAGAGGCATGTAGACACTATCAAGACTGTGCTCTCACTGAATACTTTTGTCAGGCCTGCCTGTGAAGTTTCCCACACTACTCAGTATGTGCTTGGACAGTCTAGCCAGGTAGCCATGTCAGGTATTAACCAATATGCGGTTAGTAAACAGAACTAATGAACAGAAGGAGAAACAGTGTTGTGTTACATGTTAACCATCTTCTATGTACATATGCATCACTTTTTCAGGGTGTGGCAAAAATATAGTTTCCGCTGATGGACTTACCAACTGTAACTGCCAGACACTGCCCTCTAGTGTGGTTGGAGCCTAAGTAGAGATGTCTCTTTATTCAACAAGTGACTGTCTCTGGTAAGTGAATTTCCAAGATAGTTGATTCATACTTACAGATTATTAAAGTAAAACTACATGCATTAAACCTCTTGCAGAGTTAATACCAGCAATATGAGCATTCCACTGTTATGCTACTTTATAACAAATATTCTTATTCTCATTCACTCAGACTTTCCTTTGAAATAAAAGACTTGCACTGTTCGTGTTTGCTTCTCATATGTATATAAATCCTTGGTTAAAGTAGAGAAAGAAATAGTGTAGAAAAAAAATATTGTAATTCTTCTATCCAATGCCGTGTTATAACATTCATATCTTAGAAGTTTCTCCCTTTTTCAATAATTTAAAATTCTTGAAAGCGTTGCTTGATCCTTCCATCCTTCTCATTTTCTTTTATTCCTTTTCTTAATTAGTCCATTTTTCATCTAAGATTTTCTCTAATGGATAATCTTTAGAAGTGTTTTCTATCCTTGACCTTACCAATTCTTTCTGTGTATTTCATTATGGTATTGTATTTCTTTTTTCTTTCTCTTTTCAGTGAAAATAATAATAATAATATTAATAATAATAATAATAATAATAATAATAACTTGTTATTGTTATAACAATTCCTGTAAACCTAAAATGTGTATAAATATGGTATCAATATGTGTATATTAACATTTTTGGGGGACCTGTGCACTAAAAAGTCACCATTTCAAAGCCAGGATTCCATTTTCTTTACGACTATAAGATGAGAGAAAAGGAAGAGGGAGAGGGAGGGCGGTGAGGGAAGGGGAGAGAAAAAACTGAAAAAGATATTAGAGAGAAGAAAAGCAAAAGGTTATTAAAAACAATAATAATACTCTTTTTATTTAACTTTTAAGTAAGGTTGCAAGTGAAAAAAAAATCTATAACAACTCTTAAGATAAATTTTTCCTATAATAAAACTCTGAAGATAAATTATGCATTTAAAATTTTCCTTAAAATAACTCTTAAAACAAATTATGTTCTCTCAATTTTCCTAAAATATGAAGACTAATGGTGACATTTAATAAGACTGTTCCTCCTGTATACTTGCACCACTTTCTCTATGGTAAACTCACATGACAAATAACAACTATACATATGGGAAGCTGGCTTAAAAATCTGTACACTACCCATGATGTATAAGTTGACAGGTGTATTGCATGGCCCCTTTCTCTTATCTTTCAATAAATTCATATCTCCCCTTCATAACCAGGAATGCATAAGACTTGATAAATTACCCAATCTGTGGCCTCATGAGACTCTAGTAATGTTATTCAACAGACTTTTCCCCTTTATTCAGGGTTCATCTAACTTTTTACCCAATGATTATGGGTGTGAGGCTAAGGCAATACTGATATGGTCTGGAGTCTGGGCAGGACACAGAAAACAGAGCTGGGAAAAAATCCACAGGAAAGTACAGAGATCTCGTCTCCAGCACTGAATGATGGGTATGGTTATATTTAACCATGGTTACTATTTAATACATTAATCCTAAGATGAGTACCTTCATTAAAATCTTTGGCAAATGCAATTTCTCAATATAAGCTCAATCATTTCTAGAACAATTTCAACTATTTTTTTAATAGAAAATTTGAAATATAAAGGACATGACAATATTTGTGGTCTTAACCCATTCACGACGAAACGTACTTCCGCCTGCTCCCACTTGTGCCAGGAAGATATCAGGCATGTGACGCTTTGTTTCACAGTGTTTTCTCGCTGTGCGTAGCTGTGCTGAACACCCTTGGAGTGTTTTTCACCTACCCTATTCTTATGGCTCGCATGATTGTGTGTAA
>BOPN01001113.1:106838-109338 GCA_017312705.2 Penaeus japonicus | reverse complement strand
TAAACCAGCTATCCTACTGCACAAATATTTAATACTGTGACCAATGGGTTAAGCATGACTAAGTCTAGTATGTGTGTCCTTTAGCTCATTGAAGACAGGCCTAAGCAATTACTGCAGGGCTGCCATTGGATTAGGCTGGTAACATGCAGGATACTTATGCTTTGCCCCATAACCTTTTTTTTTTTTTTCTAATTCTTGCTCTCTGTCATGGCTATGATAATGTTTAAACAAATAATTCCTGTAGATCAGTTTTTTAGTCTTGACAAAGGAGAAATATACACACATACTTAGTGTGACATTACTATCAGGAATTGAAGGAAGATGTACAAAATTTGATTAAATACTTTCTTTATTGTAATAAAGAATGAAAGAAAAAAATTATTAAAAACTACATACACTCCTCCTCTTTCTCACTCGTATTGTCACTCAGCAAAATAGCCAAACTGGCAGTGGTATCATACATGCCTAACATATGGTCAAAAATACTTGTGGCATCAAAGTGTTGTCACCCATTCACATGGGGTTAAGGGTTAAATTGGAGCAAATCGCAATAATATTATGTTTATCAACCCAGTTAGCTTCTTATACAAAGAAAAAAATTAAAAAACCTCTACTGTGTAAATACTTCTACAACCTGAAGACCTGGCTACCTCCACTGGGCATATTAGTAAAAAGCATGTTAAAACTAAGTCCACTTCTTAGAGTACCAGCTTTTAAAAACCGACTCCAACAGTTGTAATTGGAACACAGTAAGTGTAAATTCGTATACTTGGTACTGCTAGGCATCTTTCTTCCTGTGTATCTGGGTGGCCTTGTCTCCCATCGAACTCTACCTCCATGCCTCTCCAACCCACCCAAGACTGCTAGGCATCATCTTCCTGTGTATCTGGGTGGCCTTGTCTCCCATCGAACTCTACCTCCATGCCTCTCCAACCCACCCAAGACTGCTAGGCATCATCTTCCTGTGTATGGGTGGCCTTGTCTCCCATCGAACTCTACCTCCATGCCTCTCCAACCCACCCAAGACTGCTAGGCATCATCTTCCTGTGTATCTGGGTGGCCTTGTCTCCCATCGAACTCTACCTCCATGCCTCTCCAACCCACCCAAGACTGCTAGGCATCATCTTCCTGTGTATCTGGGTGGCCTTGTCTCCCATCGAACTCTACCTCGATACCTCTCCAACCCACCCAAAACTACTAAACCCATCATGCCATTCCTTGCTCATTCTTCCTCTATAACACCTCCTTTCCCTTCATAATGTTGCTTACCAGTGTCTGACCTACTTGCAACATTCTTGAATTTTTCTCTGTATTTTATATATATATAAATATTTGATTTATACCTATATAAATCATGGTGAATTTACGTCCACTATTCTGTTTGTTCTATTACACATTTTTGGGAAGTTTTCCATATTATCCACCATGCACAAAAGTTAACTTTTACAATTTTGATGCTTCACTTTTTGATAACTATCTACCCTAAAAGCACAAAACAATTTTCTGGCATGTAAAAGCAAACTCTACAAACACTGACGACCAAATCTGCCCCAGATAAAAACAGAAAATTGGAGGGTGGGAGGGATAAGGTCTACATGTGGTAAAATAAGATTGTACTCTTGGTGACATCCTCATAAGGGCAAAATTCAATCAGTTTTATTCACAGAAGGCGATGTAGCAACAGAAGAATTTGAGATTGAACTTCCATTCCCAGCATTATTCTTTCATCCCATTTCTTTGCCACCTAGCTTGGCTTCATGTATTACCTTCAAAAGCCTATAAAGCATCAAACAGTTACCAGAAAGTAATTTTTACACTTCTTTCCATGCACTATACTTTTAAAACAAATCTAAAACAAGAGACAAAGCTAATGATCTCTCATATTGCCAACATATCCTTTATCTTAGTTGGATGAAAGTAATCACATTTGGATTCTTTTTTGATGGTGTATCAATGAGCAACAACCGTCTACTTCCAATGGATGTAGCAGATTCCTGTCAAAGAGATCCCAACCCAGGAAACGTCACTGAATAATAATGACTCCAACTTACAGTTATTGTGTAGGACTCTTCCGCCTCCTCCCTTGGCTCTATCTTGGGCTCAACGGTGCGAAGCTTCTTCTTGGTCAGGTGTGGGGACTGGGGAGGAGATATTACTCTTTGTCAGTTGTTAATGTTGCAAGGACACATATGGAATGTCGATCTGAGTTCTTTACCCATTCACGCCAGGGCGTATATTTGCTTAATTCTGCTCCCTCCGGCTAAATAACAAGCGCGTGCAGTGACTAAGTGTGAGATGCTGCACTGTGCTGCTATGAGTGCTTTTCACCTGCCTACTTCAAAGGGTTTTTTGTATTTGTTTACAATATTTTCACAATGTGTATATACAAATGGAACTCCTATGATTGTGTGCATGTGTAATGATTCCAAGCATACGTTTCGAGGGAGAGCTCTTGAATTTCTAGGACGTCACCCAAGGAGAGTGAAATATTATGTTGACT
>BOPN01001113.1:75000-76473 GCA_017312705.2 Penaeus japonicus | reverse complement strand
GCCATCCTGGGGGACCGCCCGTTTTTTGTCAGTTGCAAGCAACTGAATTTGATGAGGGATGGAATTTGATTCAGCCCTCGTTCTTTCACTACCACATGTTGGTGGTTCATCTGGTACTGAATGTAGCCATTTATCTAGTTTTCCTTTAAACACTTCTACACTACACTGATTTAGGTTTCTAATATCCTTCGGTTTGCTATTAAACAATTTAGGTCCGTTTATTAGGAAACTTTGTTTTTGCCTTTTTCTTAACAGGCATGTTTGTGCACTTATCCCAGTGCGATAGCATGTTCCCTGCCTGGGGGAATGTCTTACCTGAATTCCCCCTCCTTCAACAGGTCTTGGATTTGGTGTTAAGTTTTCAATAATTTTGCACACATATATAATGAACTATCTCTCTCTCCGCCTTTGTAGTGAGTACAGTCTTAGTTTTTTTTTTTACTTTTTTCCAATAGTTTAGACCCATCATATTATCTAACTTACGTGTAAAGATTCTTTGGACTTGTTCTATCATTATATCTTTTATAAGATTTGGGCTCCATACTTGGCACTAGTATTCTAATCTTGTGGTCACTAATGTTTTCCATAGTGGTAAAAGGTGTTTTGGGTCTCTTGTGTTAAAAGTCCTAATTACCCATCCACTCAAAACTTTTCCTTTGTTGACAATCTGCTCTTTATGGTGACTGAAATTCATGTCATTACTCATATAGAGTCCTAGATCTTTTACTACTTTTTTCTCCTCAATCTTCACACCTTCGACAAAATATGATCTTGCTCTTAAATTTCCAGTAGGACTTTATCTTATGATTTCAAATTTATCTGCATTGAATTTCATATTATTACCATATGTCCACTTACAGATGGTATGTAGATCCTCGTTAAGTTTGTTTTCATAATCTTGTATTCCTATGGGTGTACTTATTCTTGTATCATCTGCAAATGGTGTTACTCTCGAGTGTTTCACACCATTATCAATGTCACCAATCATAATAAGGAATTACAAGGGCCCAAGAACGAACCCTTGTGGCACCCCACTCATAATAATCGTTTCATTCGAGTAAAGCCCATTAATTTGTACTTTTTATTTACGATTTATTAGGAAGTTGTAAATCCATCTTCCAATTTTCCCGCCGATTCCAAGGTCTTTAATCTTATGTAGCAGAATGCTGTGATCTACTTTACCAAAGCTTTTGCAAAGTCTAGATATATTACATCAACTTCTCTATTTTCAGTTAGGTCCCTCAGTATGTGTTCGAAGTGTGTCAGGATTTGTGTTAAACAAGATCGACCACTTCTGAATCCATGTTGCCCGTGGTTTATTTTGTTTTCTTTTTCTAAAAACTGAACAATTTTTTTCCTCACTCACTAAGATGTTTCTGTCTGTGATCTTTTGTTTCTTTTGTCAATACCCCTAGTATTTCTACTGTATTATTAGAGTATTCTATTACAGTATCCCTTCTGGTTGCTAATTCT
>BOPN01001113.1:65000-67500 GCA_017312705.2 Penaeus japonicus | reverse complement strand
CATATATATATATATGTGTGTGTGTGTGTGTATGTATATATGCATAAATATATGTGTTTGTGTATGTATACAATTTTGGAGTAAAATGTTTGATCTACAGAATGAAGTGACAGAAGTATTTGATATGCCGTTGTCCTATTCAAGTCAGTTGTCATGGAGGTTGTCCACTTCCTTGAAGAGGAGGCTTCTGCAAAGGGCATTCAGTTCCCTTCATCTCAATTAGTAACCATACTAGGGGGAAATTGAAGAGATCTATCGAGATATTCACTCGGATGCCAGAATTTTCGACGCTGAAATTATTGGTGACATCCTAGCAAGTCTTGCGGTGTCTTTCGTGCCTCATGTCTACTTTGGTGTATGGTCAGAGATGGTTCTCCTTCAATACCAACCTTCCAGCAACAGCATCCAGGCAATAGAGAGGTGCTAGGGGGGGATTAGAAGGCATTACTGGAATCATAATGGAAAGTGAGTTATGTCACTGCAAGTTACGATGGAAAAGGAACTATTCTTCATCTTGTTAGTGCGTTTCATCATTGCACACAATCATTCTTATTTAAATTCATAGACATTCATATATCATTGCATCATTGAAGCGATTACCATAGCTTTAGAATTGACATGATCACCTTCAATTTTCAGTTGCCATGGAAGCAACACGAATGGCAGAAACTGGAGAGGTACCCAAAGTAGTGTTTGATGTACTTGGACAAATCAGAGGCTCCAAAGTGTTCAGAATTATTGTGAAGAGAGAAGTGTACGAAATTTTAGAAGAATATCCTGAGGAGTGTGAGGCCATTACACACGTTGGCAACGTGATGGCAATTCTCGAAAGAGATGTTGGGATTCTCCGTGTGGGCCTCGTGAAGATGCCAGCTGATCAGAGAATCATCGACTGCATTGTGAACAGCCATGCTAGTTGGAGGTACTGAGATCCTCACCTTTTCCGGCCTTGTTGTGCGAGCACCTCGTTCCCCCTGCAAGGTTCTTCTGGCTGCTCACGGCTCCCATCGCCTCGTAATGTCGCATCCACAGCCCTCAGCCCCACCACAGCTTGAGCTCAACACACCAGCAGCCAGTGTCGTCATCAAGCCTGACTTTGAGGTCCTTGTTGATGGTCGTCCACTCGCGGGATCCCAACAAACTATCGGAAATATTGAGGTGGGATGTCCCCTCATGAGGGCCGTCGTTGCTAAGACAAGCCAGGTCGTAGCAGTTGAAGCTTCAGGTTGGACCTGTGGACGCGTAGCAGGGCTCCTGGGTCCCAACACCGGAGAAGTTGCTGATGACCGTCTCATGCCCATCGGTGCACAAGCCTCCAGCCCCCGCGAGTTGGCATCTGCATGGCAGGAAGACCAAGGGTGCTCTACCCCTGAGGTTCCTCGTAGTGAGACCACAGGAGCTCGCCTAATTCAGTGTCAAACATTGCTGGGGATTCGCTCAAGGTGTAACCCAGTGGTTCACCCACAGCCATTCATTGACATGTGCCACGCTGTCTGCAATGCTTGCGACGCCGCCCAAGCCTACAAAACCATCTGCGCTCTCAGGGGGGGGGTGGATGTTTTCCTCTTGACATGTTAAACATACCCATCTGCATGTTTACATTCGCCTAAACGTTGACGACGCAGTCAGATTTGAATATGCCTATAGATGTTATTGTACATTTTGTTACGTCAGTGCATCAGGAAATAGACAAAAAATAGATCCTCAATAACATTGCAATCAACTAATTATTTCCTTATCATCCATTCAAAGCTTATGCAGTAATAAGAACATGTCATTTACATACAAAACTAGAATTAACACAACTTACGAACACGATAAATGATAGTAAACAGAAAGATGTGCGTACATCTAACTTGATGAAAAATAAAAGATCCGTCGCTCTCAAGCACCAATGCTCAGACAAAAGGAGAATCGGGACAGGGAAGAAAAAGGAGACTCTGGACAGGGAAGAAAAAGGAGACTCTGGACAGGGAAAGGCCAAATATATTGAATGAACAAACCCGAGGGTAAAGAGACGTCCAACAGTGCAACATTACAGGAGATGAAAATACAGTAACCGTTAAGAGAGACAGGTTGGACAGACCTTGTAGAAGATGCGCGGGAAATTGTGAGATTAACACCAGCCAATTCTTTAGGTAAAAAGCCCGAAAATATGCAATAGTTGGATTTACAAAGAGAAAGACAGGATGCATCCAAGAAGTTACCTATAACCACTGACAACGGAGCTATGAGGCCAGCAGGCGACGATTGAAGAATGAACCTTAGTTTGGTGTAACAATCGGCCTCAGCAAACACATTTACAGTCAAGTGTCTAAGTAGCCAATACGTGTTTATAAGTTGGACAACCCGCATAAATCTCGTAAAATATTACGAGTTTCCTTATCAGTATGCATATATCCTACAGTAAAAGAATACAGGCGAATGATGATATATACGCACAAAGACGCACACAAGTGTGTGTGTGTACATACATACATACATACATATATATATATAT
>BOPN01001113.1:52500-55000 GCA_017312705.2 Penaeus japonicus | reverse complement strand
CACCAAGGTCAGCAGCACAGTCAGCAAGTGTGGCGAGTGAAGAGACGATGTAATTCACCAGGAACAGGAGCAGAGTCTTGTCACCAGGTGGCCGCATCGTGAAGAGGCTCGGAGAGGATGTCAACTGGGGATGACGCGCTGGTGATGTCAGAATGATGCGCGGTGAGGATATCCGCAGTCGTCGTCAAAGGACGTCGCAGCGTGAAGATAAGACGTCGTCCAGATATAGAGCAATGGTCGGGTCGAGGTGCAACAGGCGAGGGAATAGCAAAGGCTCGATGTATCTGACGAGGGCCAACAGAGCACAGGTCCTGACAACATGAGACATCAGGCCATGTCTCTGGGAGTTACGATATTAACATGAACTCATGATGATTAGGTAAACGCTTGGAAGGATCGTGTCAAGGATTAGAGGTCTTAGGCGTTAATTGCAACAATTACCTGAGACAGATTTGTACACTGATCATGCGGGAATGCAGGAATGATATTCATGAACACAATCGTGAGGAGATATTGCATGTGAGGAGACAGGATAGCTTTTCCTGGGATGATAAGGGTAGAAAATACACGCAATAATACAAGCAAGATTTTCCCGGGATAGATATCGCTTGCGGAATGTGAGAAGTTATTCAAGGGAAAATATCTATTGATAAAATGCGTGAGTACGAGAAAAGTTTTCCTGGAAGAGTAAATTATGGAGAACATGCGAGGAATTCAGGAAAGATTTTCCTGTGAAATAAAGATGTGGAGACAAAGGATATAAGTATGGCTCGTTTATCAAGAAATTATATGAGGAATGCATGGTCATGTTGGCGTGGGAGTAACACACACATGCAAAGGTAAAAGGGGAGACACTTCACTTCACCGAAGATTTCCTAAGCAAAACGATACGACATGGTTTGTATGAGAATAATATAGAACATGGGAACACAACGATGGACTCTGGATAATTCGTAGAAAAGATCCTTTCTTAGACTGGGTCGACGAGGGGAAACAGGAAAGTAAACCGCAGGTTGCACTTGTATCGAGGCGGTTGCAAGTCAGACCACGGGGGAGAGGGAGAGGTGGGGGAGAGGTGGGGGAGAGGGTGGGGAGAGGGAGAGGTGGGGGAGGCGGGCCAAGGTCGAGAGGGGGAAAGCCTCGTGCACTGTGGCGAGTGTCTCAGCGTGGGCACTGGGAGATCTAATAACTCCCGTAAAATAGGGATGTGATACCAGACAAGGGTGTAAATAAATAACATTTATTGATTCAGTCGAATAACTTACGTTGATGCCAAGAAATTATAAGCACTATAGCACAAGAGTACAGAGTTTAAGATGCAATCAGGCGTCAGTGGTAGCGGGGTGTATCCCATCTCTCTTTCTTTTTCTTTCCCTTCTTTCCCATCGGCAGTTCCGAGTAGTGGGTAGCCGGGCACGTAGCTCTATTGGTAGTCAAGATTAGAAGGCAATTAATCAAAGTATTTATCTGCCTGGTGTGACATGATCTGCCTTAAGGGATACAAACCTGATGACTTATTGCAAAAATGTATATTGATGTGATATATGCTAACTAATTTATTTGATATATATTAATGTTCCACATAATCTTCACAGACACACACGCGCGTGCACATACACATACGCAGATGTTACATACTATCTCACACCTTATTTATCTAAGTGCGAATATTACTTATTCGAATTTCAACGTTCCGATGTGGAAGTGAGAGGAAGACTATAAACAGCAGGTGGTTTTGTTTATGTTCAAATCTTTAACAAAGCGTGCCCTGTGAACACCCGTTTCGCTTCGATGTCTCTTCCCCTCTCGCTCTTCCTCTCTACGCTTCGGAGAGAGAGAGAGAGGGAGGAAGGGAGGATGAGAGAGAGAGAGAGAGAGAGAGAGAGAGAGAGAGAGAGAGAGAGAGAGAGAGAGAGAGAGAGAGAGAGAGAGAGAGGAAGGGATAGTGGGAGAGAGATAGGGAGAGGGAGGAAGGGAGGAAGCGGGAGGGAGGGAGAACGAGAGGGTTGAAGGGAGGTAGGGAGGGAGGGAGGAAAGGTGGGAGAGGGAGGGAGGGAAGGAGAGAGAGTGAGGAAGGGAGGAAGAGAGAGTGTTGGAGGGAGGAGAAGGGGAGAGAGAGAGAGAGGGAAAGGGGAAGGGACAGAGAGAGGGAAGGAGAGAGGAAGTGCGAGGGAGTTAGAGAGGAAGGAGGGAAGATGGGAGGGGGGGAGGGAGGGAGGGAGAGAAAGAAAGAGGGAGGAGAACGTCAAGGAGGGAGGGAGGGAGAGAGAGAGAGAGAGAGAGAGAGAGAGAGAGAGAGAGAGAGAGAGAGAGAGAGAGAGAGAGAGAGAGAGAGAGAGAGAGAGAGAGAGAGAAAGATAGATAGATAGAGAGAGAGAGAGAGGGAGAAAAGAGAAGGGAGAGACATCTGGCAACATTCGATAAAACGCGTTCTAGAACAAATAGAATAAGCTACTGTTTTCCCGCCAAAAGAAGACGGCGGGACAAAGTAAAACAGAGA
>BOPN01001113.1:40000-47500 GCA_017312705.2 Penaeus japonicus | reverse complement strand
GAGAGAGAGAGAGAGAGAGAGAGAGAGAGATAGAGAGAGGAGGCCAATGTGAAGCCACATGTGGGAGAGGAGAAGCTCGCCGTGTGAAGCCACGAGACAATAGGCCACGTGGCCTAGATGCTATAAAGACGAAGAAGCAACTCTTCATGGCGTCTCCTAGGAGCCAAGATAAACGGGCCGACCTCAGGTCACGCCGCCCTCTCGCGACCTAAACTCGCCTGCAGACACACCTGGCTTCGCCTTCGAGAGGGCAGTTAGGAGCGTGAGCGCCGGTTCGCCGAGCCGGCACTCACGTTGCTCTTCGTCTGGTTCTTTGTCCTTATAGCATCTAGGCCACGTGGCTTCTCATGTATCCACGTGGCTTCCACGTGGCCTCACAGAGAGAGAGAGAGAGAGAGAGAGAGAGAGAGAGAGAGAGAGAGAGAGTGTGAGGGGTGTCTTAGTCTGTCGTAACTAATAACACCAAATAACGTAGTGATGCCAGACACAGGGTTTGTACAGTTCAGGTTACTCCATAAGGCAGATACCTGGTGTTATGGTACACGATAGATATATTCACTACAGCACAGCATGCACTATTACAACACGTGTAGACAGGCGGAGAAATAAGGCGTCGGCGGTAACGCAGTCGATTCCCGGTCTGTCTGCATGTTCCAGACATCCTGCTTATATGGAAGGGGCTCGCATCCGCCGTCCCCGACGGTGGTCATGCGGGAAGGTAGTCTGGAATGCAGGAGGCGTGACAGTCGAGGGTATTAAGCAACGGTGACAGACGGACAGAAAAGGAGGGTTCGGAGCTAGACAGACAGACAGGGTAGTTAAAGGGCTAAATAGACAGAGCCGGTGATAGCAGTTAAAGGGCTAAATGTCCGTCTGTCTGCCTGTCTGTCTGCTTCCCTGTCTGCCTGCCTAACTATCTGTCTGCCTGCCTGTTTGCATGTCTGTCTGCCTGATACTTGTTAGTCACACATCGAAAGATAAACAAGAGACAGAGAGAAAAGGGAAGAGGAGAGGGAGCGAGAGATAGGGAGGCGATGTGAGCCACGTCCTAGGAGCTCATGACAACGTGGGAGTCATGACGAGAGGCCCCATGGTGCCACGTGATCATGGCAACGTGGGAGTCATGACGAGAGGCCCCGTGGTGCCACGTGATCATGGCGACGTGTGAGTCATGACGAGAGGCCCCATGGTGCCACGTGATCATGGTGACGTGGGAGTCATGACGAGAGGCACCACGGTGCCACGTGATCATGGCAACGTGGGAGTCATGACGAGAGGCCCCAAGCACAAGCAATCTAAAAGCATAAGTGCAGTTCTGGATTTGGAAATCATTTGTCATCAGACTCGTTCAATGTTGAACAATGATATTCATACAATTCCTAAAAGGGGAAAAACAAGTCAGAAGCAGGTTGAATGGCGGCAGGGGGGGGGGGGGCATTATGAGTACAGCTGAGTCATCGGTTTCGGTGGCTAGATAGAGGGGGGGGGGGAGAGGGAGGTGAAGGGAAAGGAGGAAGGAAAAGTAAGAGAAGGAGCAAAAAGCTATGGGGGAAAAGGGAGAAGGAGAGGTGAAGGTAAAGGGGACGGAGGTGAGAGAGAGAGAGAGGTTAGAGAGAGAGAGAGAGAGAGTATTTCGCTTTTTTTTCTCTCTCGCTGTCTATTTCTCTCTTTCGTTTGCCCTCTGAAATAAAATCAATAAGAATTACAAACGGGGAAAAAAGAGAAAAATACACGCCATGTAAGGCACTGGTATTGATATTATGTGACATAAGACATTGATCATGTATGTCTACTTAATTTAATGCAATATCGATGGCAGTGTGTTTTGACCTGACGCTTCCTGTCTCATGTGCTCGTTTCCGCCTCGGAACACAAGTTTCTCTTGGCAGCTGTGTTTGTTAACGGAAGGCCCGAGGCGTAGAAAGTGACTGAAGATTGGTACTGAAGGACATGTAAGGATCACAGACAGACAGACAGATCAGGACAGAGAGGTCAGACAGACAGACTAGAGCGAACAGCTCTGACCTCTGGCCTTCGGCCAGGGTCTAGTGTATTAGAGTCCACAATAAAGACCATGGCACGTGAACGTCTGTCTCTTTAACCACCGACCTACAACAGGGCATCGTGTGCTGTACAACTGATGGCACAGGGTGCCTACAACTGAGGCCAGCAAGCTGGTTACACGCCAGCCACTTGTGAGACAGAAGCATCAGAATAGTTGAATATTCATGTCCCTGACATGTCATTGGAAACACGAAGGGCGTCACCTTAAAGCCACGAATCTTTAATCGGTTCTCACATACTCACCCCCCTCCCTCCTCCTCACACCTCATAAACGCGACTGAAGTTTTGATGGCCGTTCGGACAGCGCGGCTTCGATTAAAGAATTTACAGTTGAGTGAGAAGGGAAGTGTGTCGAATATGTTAGTGTGTGTGTAGTGTGTGTGGGTCAGTGAGGGAGAGAGAGTGATTCAGTAAGTAAGTGAGTGAGTGAGTGAAAGAGAGAAAGAGAGAGAGAGCGAGAGAGAGAGCGAGAGAGAGAGAGAGAGAGCGAGAGAGAGTGTGAGGGTTGTCTTAGTCTATCGTAACTGACAACCCAGCACAAAATAGGGGTTGATGTCAGACACAGGGTTTGAACGTTACAGGTTTATTCCATAACGCAGATAGTCTGACGTTATGGTGCACGAAAGATATATTCACTACAGCACAATGGTCACAGCAATAAACAATATCACAACACGTGTAAACAAGCGGAGAAATCAGGCGTCAGTGGAGCAGAGTCGATTCCCGGTCTGTCGGTGTGTTCCAAACATCCTGCTTATATGGAAGGGGTTCGCATCCGACGTTCCTAATGGTAGTGACGTGGAAAGGTTGCCTGGAATGTAGGAGGCGTGACTATCGAGGAATTAAACTCGTTCTGAGGGTCTAAGGTACTTGGAAAGGCAGCCATAAGTAAGCCACCCATCACTCAAAGTTAACCTGACCTGACCTCGCGATTGCCTCACTAGTTAATAGTACGAAAATGCATATATTTGAATATGGATCTATTGCTGTAATTAATATCTAATATAAGCATAATATATACTGTAATTCTATATAAGCATTCTATATCATTCTCACAGAGAGAGAGAGAGAGAGAGAGCGAGTGAAAGAGAGAGAGAGAGAGAGAGAGAGAGAGAGAGAGAGAGAGAGCGAGTGAAAGAGAGAGAGAAAGAAAGAGAGGGAGAGAGAGGAGAAAGAAAGGGGAGCATCTACAGTCCCTCGGAAATAAAAAATATAAAAAGACAAACATCAATATAAATCATGTAGTTGGATAAAAATCAGCCAATAAAAGTTTTTATTGGCTGAGGCTGATATCAAGCACGTTGAGAGGCCAACCCCCTCCCCTCCCCTCCCCTCGTCCTCCTCCTCCTCCTCCTCCTTCCTCCCACCGTCCCCTGGAACCCGCCACACTCCCTGCCCCCTCCCCCCTCGCCGTCCCCTCTCTGTGCCCCACCTCCCTTCCCACAGCCCACTTCGAGCGTGGGATCTCAATGCCTCTCGCTCCTCCGTAGTGTTCTCTTCTTTCTATTTCTCCTTTTCCTTCTCATCCTCCCGCTGTTTCTCATTCCCTTATTCTCCCCCTACCCCCCTGCACGCTGAATTACCCAATACTGAAAACACAAGAAATAAATGCAGAGAAAAATGAATCAACTTCTAGTCTTCGCTCTGCCTGTCTTTCTCTTTTCCCGCCTCCTTGTATCTCTGCTTCATCTTCTGTCATACACAAGCAGGGTCTGAGAGACTATAACAGGGGGTGAATCGCCACAAACCTTATAGCTGACAGGATTATTTGTTCTTTGGCACTGGCACTTAACGGGAGAAAGAGGGGGGGAGGGAAAGGGTTACAGGTGCCACTCAAGTTTTGTCTATGCGTGAAATTTCTCAGAGACAGAAAGATAGATGAACATATGCAAGAAATGTCTGTCAGTCTTGCATAGAGCGAGGTATATGGACCCCCAAGCAGACTGACAGCAAAACAAATGCTATACAGACAAGCACGAATGCGCACAGATTCAATCAAAAGCAAAACAAACATGAAGGCATATAGGCAATGGAGACGCACAGATGAGTAGAACCTGCATGAATATAAACCTAAACCGAGGTATACTGGCACATGCATAGTTTGTGTCCATCTTTCCAGTGCATGACGCTTGTAATGAACTTTAGACTCCCCCCCCCCTCCTTTCCTCTCTTTTTGGAGCTTCTCTTTTACTTTTTTTTACTCTCTACCTGTCTACGTATCTCTGGATGCAATTTATTACTGTCTGCCTGTTAGTCTACCTGTCTATCTTCTCCCGGTCTGTTTGACCACCTGTCTATTCATCTGTCTGGAGGCCTTTTGTCACTCCTGTTACGTGCCTGCCTGCTTCCTTGGCAGACAGACCTCTCTAATACCCTTTTACTAATATCCTATTATCCTCATATCCGAACTGTAGTGACAGTCGTCTCTCCTGATCTCTCTCCAGCCTTTTCAATAATAACAAATGAGTGGAGAGGCTGAGCGGACTCTGCCCTCACCTGCATCAAAGCAAACGGGAGGTTTTCACAACGGAAGCGCCACGCCGGCCAGCTATGTTTAGCTCATAAAGTGTCTCCCCCCCCCCCCCATTACTCATCGGCTGTGCCCCATGATGCCAGGCAGTGACGCTGACTTCACGAGGTACGCAACGGAATCCACTCTCGGAGAGGAAAGGGGGAGGAGGGGAGGGAGGAGGGGGGAGGGGGTTAGCCTTCCTCTTAACGCGCTTGATATCACTCTCAACCCAAAAATACTTGGATTCTTATCAAACTATTTATAGCATCATTTATATTTTTATGTTTGTGTTCTTATATATATATATATATTTTTTTTTTCCGAGAGACTGTGGATGCTTCCCTTTCTTTCTCCTATTTTTTTCTGCTCTCTTTCTCTCTCTCTCGTTCTCTCACTCACTCTCTCTCTCTATCTGTCTATCTATCTCTTTCTCTCTCTCTCACTCACTCTCTCTCAATATGTCTATCTATCTCTTTCTCTCCCTCTCACTCTCTATCTCTTTCTCTCACTCACTCTCTCTCTATCTGTCTATCTATCTCTTTCTCTCTCTCTCACTCTCTATCTCGTTCTCTCACTCACTCTCTCTTTCTCTCTCTCTCACTCTCTATCTCTTTCTCTCACTCACTCTCTCTCTCTATCTGTCTATCTATCTCTTTCTCTCTCTCTTACTCTCTATCTCTTTCTCTCACTCACTCTCTCTCTATCTGTCTATCTATCTCTTTCTCTCTCTCTGTGAGGGTGGGCAGAATGGGTCCCACCGCGGCCACCAGTTTGTGATGGGTGTCTAGCAAGAGAGAGAGAAAGAGAGAGAGATAGATAGATAGACAAATAGATAGATAGATAGATAGATAGACAGATAGAGAGAGAGAGAGAGAGAGAGAGAGACAGAGAGAGTCTTAGTCTATCGTAACTGACAACCCAGCACAAAATAGGGGTTGATGTCAGACACAGGGTTTGAACATTACAGGTTTATTCCATAACGCAGATAGTCTGACGTTATGGTGCACAGGCTCTTCACTACAGCACAATGGTCACAGCAATAAACAATATCACAACACGTGTAAACAAGCGGAGAAATCAGGCGTCAGTGGAGCAGAGTCGATTCCCGGTCTGTCGGTGTGTTCCAAACATCCTGCTTATATGGAAGGGGTTCGCATCCGACGTTCCTAATGGTAGTGACGTGGAAAGGTTGCCTGCAGTGGAGGCGTGACTATCGAGGAATTAAATCGTTCTGAGGGTCTAAGGTGCCCAGAAGGTGTGGCATCATTGTACATCACTCAAAGTTAACCTGACCTGACCTCGCGATTGCCTCACTAGTTAATAGTACGAAAATGCATATATTTGAATATGGATCTATTGCTGTAATTAATATCTAATATAAGCATAATATATATACTGTAATTATATATAAGCATTCTATATCATTCTCACAGAGAGAGAGAGAGAGAGAGCGAGTGAAAGAGAGAGAGAGAGAGAGAGAGAGAGAGAGAGAGAGAGAGAGAGAGAGAGAGAGAGAGAGAGAGAGAGAGAGAGAGAGAGAGAGAGAGAGAGAGCATCTACAGTCCCTCGGAAATAAAAAATATAAAAAGACAAACATCAATATAAATCATGTAGTTGGATAAAAATCCAAGTTTTTATTGGCTGACGCTGATATCAAGCACGTTGAGAGGCCAACCCCCTCCCCTCCCCTCCCCTCGTCCTCCTCCTCCTCCTCCTCCTTCCTCCACCGTCCCTGGAACCCGCCACACTCCCTGCCCCCTCCCCCCTCGCCGTCCCCTCTCTGTGCCCCACCTCCCTTCCCACAGCCCTTCCGAGCGTGGGATCTCAATGCCTCTCGCTCCTCCGTAGTGTTCTCTTCTTTCTATTTCTCCTTTTCCTTCTCATCCTCCCGCTGTTTCTCATTCCCTTATTCTCCCCCTACCCCCCTGCACGCTGAATTACCCAATACTGAAAACACAAGAAATAAATGCAGAGAAAAATGAATCAACTTCTAGTCTTCGCTCTGCCTGTCTTTCTCTTTTCCCTTACTCACATATCTCTGCTTCATCTTCTGCAATACACAAGCAGGGTCTGAGAGACTATAACAGGGGGTGAATCGCCACAAACCTTATAGCTGACAGGATTATTTGTTCTTTGGCACTGGGACTTAACGGGAGAAAGAGGGGGGGAGGGAAAGGGTTACAGGTGCCACTCAAGTTTTGTCTATGCGTGAAATTTCTCAGAGACAGAAAGATAGATGAACATATGCAAGAAATGTCTGTCAGTCTTGCATAGAGCGAGGTATATGGACCCCCAAGCAGACTGACAGCAAAACAAATGCTATACAGACAAGCACGAATGCGCACAGATTCAATCAAAAGCAAAACAAACATGAAGGCATATAGGCAATGGAGACGCACAGATGAGTAGAACCTGCATGAATATAAACCTAAACCGAGGTATACTGGCACATGCATAGTTTGTGTCCATCTTTCAATTGCATGACGCTTGTAATGAACTTAGCTCCCCCCTCCCTTTCCTCTCTTTTTGGAGCTTCTCTTTTACTTTTTTTTTACTCTCTACCTGTCTACGTATCTCTGGATGCAATTTATTACTGTCTGCCTGTTAGTCTACCTGTCTATCTTCTCCCGGTCTGTTTGACCACCTGTCTATTCATCTGTCTGGAGGCCTTTTGTCACTCCTGTTACGTGCCTGCCTGCTTCCTTGGCAGACAGACCTCTCTAATACCCTTTTACTAATATCCTATTATCCTCATATCCGAACTGTAAAGTGGCAGTCGTCTCTCCTGATCTCTCTTAGCCTTTTCAATAATAACAAATGAGTGGAGAGGCTGAGCGGACTCTGCCCTCACCTGCATCAAAGCAAACGGGAGGTTTTCACAACGGAAGCGCCACGCCGGCCAGCTATGTTTAGCTCATAAAGTG
>BOPN01001113.1:27500-30000 GCA_017312705.2 Penaeus japonicus | reverse complement strand
GACAGACAGACAGGCATGCAGACAGACAGATAGACAGGTAGGCAGGCAGACAGACAGGCATGCAGACAGACAGGCATGCAGACAGACAGACAGGCAGACAGACAGACAGGCAGGCAGACAGACAGACATGCAGACAGGCTGACAGACAGACAGGCAGGCTGACAGACACGCAGGTAGACAGACAGACAGACAGGCAGGCTGACAGACAGATAGACAGGTAGGCAGACAGACAGACAGGCATGCAGACAGACAGACAGGCAGACAGACAGACAGGCAGGCAGACAGACAGGCAGACAGACAGACAGGCAGGCTGACAGACAGGCAGGCAGACAGACAGACAGGCAGGCAGACATACAGGCAGGCATGCAGACAGACAGGCATGCAGACAGACAGGCAGGCAGACAGACAGACAGGCAGACAGACAGGCAGGCAGACAGGCATGCAGACACGCAGGTAGACAGACAGACAGGCAGGCAGACAGACAGACAGGCAGGCAGACAGACAGACAGGCAGGCAGACAGACAGACAGGCAGACAGACAGACAGGCAGGCAGACAGATAGACAGGCAGGCAGACAGACAGGCATGCAGACAGACAGGCAGGCTGACAGACAGGCAGGCTGACAGACACGCAGGTAGACAGACAGACAGGCAGGCAGACAGACAGACAGGCAGGCAGACAGACAGACAGGCAGGCAGACAGACAGGCATGCAGACAGACAGGCAGGCAGACAGACAGACAGGCAGACAGACACGCAGGTAGACAGACAGACAGGCAGGCAGACAGACAGACAGGCAGGCAGGCAGACAGACACGCAGGCAGACAGACAGACAGGCAGGCAGGCAGGCAGACAGATAGACAGGCAGGCAGACAGACAGGCATGCAGACAGACAGGCAGGCAGACAGACAGACAGGCAGGCAGACAGACAGGCAGGCAGACAGACAGACAGGCAGGCAGACAGACAGACAGGCAGACAGACAGGCAGGCAGACAGGCATGCAGACAGATAGACAGTCAGGCAGACAGACAGACAGGCATGCAGACAGACAGACAGGCGTGCAGACAGACAGGCATGCAGACAGACAGACAGGCATGCAGACAGACAGACAAGCAGACAGACAGACAGGCTGCAGACAGACAGGCAGACAGACAGACAGGCAGACAGACAGACAGACAGACAGACAGAGACAGACAGACAGGCAGGCAGACAGACAGACAGACAGGCAGGCAGACAGGCATGCAGACAGACAGGCATGCAGACAAACAGGCAGACAGACATGCAGACAGACAGACAGGCATGCAGACAGACAGGCATGCAGACAGACAGGCATGCAGACAGGCAGGCAGACAGACATGCAGACAGACAGACAGGCATGCAGACAGACATGCAGACAGACAGACAGGCAGGCAGACAGACATGTAGACAGACAGACAGGCAGGCAGACAGACAGACAGGCAGACAGACAGACATGCAGACAGGCAGACAGACAGGCATGCAGACAGGCAGGCAGACAGATAGACAGGCAGGCAGGTAGACAGGCATGTAGACAGGCAGACAGACAGACAGACAGGCATGCAGACAGATAGACAGGTAGGCAGACAGACAGACAGGCATGCAGACAGACAGACAAACAGATAGACAGACAGGCAGGCAGGCAGACAGACAGACAGGCAGGCAGACAGACAGACAGGCAGGCAGACAGACAGGCAGGCAGACAGACAGACAGGCAGGCTGACAGACAGGCAGGCAGACAGACACGCAGGTAGACAGACAGACAGGCAGGCAGGCAGGCAGACAGATAGACAGGCAGGCAGACAGACAGGCATGCAGACAGACAGGCAGGCAGACAGACAGACAGGCAGGCAGACATACAGGCAGGCAGACAGACAGACAGGCAGGCAGACAGACAGACAGGCAGACAGACAGACAGGCACGCAGAGAGACAGACAGGCAGAGAGACAGGCAGGCAGACAGACAGACAGGCAGGCAGACAGACAGACAGGCAGACAGACAGGCAGGCAGACAGGCATGCAGACACGCAGGTAGACAGACAGACAGGCAGGCAGGCAGGCAGGCAGGCAGACAGATAGACAGGCAGGCAGACAGACAGGCATGCAGGCAGGCAGGCAAACAGACAGGCATACAGACAGGCAGGCAGACAGGCATGCAGACACGCAGGTAGACAGACAGACAGGCAGGCAGGCAGGCAGACAGATAGACAGGCAGGCAGACAGACAGGCATGCAGGCAGGCAGGCAAACAGACAGACAGGCAGACAGACAGGCATGCAGACAGGCAGGCATGCAGACAGACAGATAGGCAGGCAGACAGGCACGCAGAGAGACAGACAGGCAGAGAGACAGGCAGGTAGACAGACAGACAAACAGGCATGCAGACAGGCAGGCAGACAGACAGACAGACAGGCAGGCAGACAGGCAGGTAGACAGACAGACAGGCATGCAGACAGGCAGGTAGACAGACAGACAGACAGGCATGCAGAC
>BOPN01001113.1:15000-20000 GCA_017312705.2 Penaeus japonicus | reverse complement strand
GTGTTGCGTTTAGATGTGCAAGTGCTGTTGCCGGCGACTTTATTCCTTTTTTCTAGATCTTGTGTCACGATTTCCTAATGCTATTGTGGACGCGACTGATGTTTTGATGGCCGTTCGGACAGCGCAGCTTTGATTAAAGAATTTTCAGTTGAGTGAGAAGGGAAGTGTGTCGAATATGTTGGTGTGTGTATGTCAGTGAGAGAGATAAAGAGATTCTATCATTCTCTAGCCTCGCCCTGAACACGGTGTGGTGGAAGAGGAACCCAGACAACGACAGCATGGTCGGGGTTATGCTGTCTTCTGTATCCACCTTCGGCATCACGTCTCGACGGTGATCTCTTCTGTTGAGGTTTCGTCCCAGCTGCTCGTGGATGGCATGCTCTGTTGTTTGGTTCCCTTCTCGAAACGGAATTATGATTGCAATGTGGTCTGTTACCCTTCTCCAAGGGTTATGCCGCTTTCTGCTCTTTATTAATGGTGCCACCGGTTGGCAGTCGGCATATGACGACGGGCCGACGTCGCCTGCCGACCTCGACGGAATCCGGTCATGCCGACCATAGGCAGACATCGGGAAGAGGCAGTCCAAGGTCTATTTCCGAAACTTTGCTCCATGCTGTCCCGGCTAGAGGTTCAGCATGGTCATCTGGCCATGCTGAGCTGTACCTGAGGCTATGTTAGCCTCAGTTAGAAATGCAGAGCGACAGGTAGGTTAACGAAGGTCGTATGCATGATTTACTCCTCTCGGAAAGATTTCATGAGGCACTGAAGGTCAATCCGGCTCTTGTCATGCCTTTGTCAGTTTTAACTTTGTCTGCACAGGCGTTAGGGTTGGCTTTGATGTCTTTGAGGAATGGTCAGTGTGTGCTAATGTTATATCACAAATTTAGGTTTTTTGATTATGTGATCTAGTACATCAACTGAAAAAAACATTATAGTCAAATAGTTATTCATTTATTGATTCATCACTCCAGAAGTCTGCTTAGGCGTGGGTATGCAATATTGCACTTGAGATAAGGCCGTAATATGCTACATTGCACATTTAGGATGAAGTGTAAGCATATCCTGTAGTGCATCAGATGACAGGAAATACTTCCAGAGCTCCGCGCACACCGTGCCAGGAGGTCTGAGAGGCTGTGTGACATGGCACTCGCAGGGATGATGCGCATTTGTTCATTTAGATTAGATTAGATCTTTATTTACCACCCTGGCTAACTGCACAAGCATGGGCAAGCTTTGATACATTGATATAGAGTCATGACATTGTTGCTAACATTGTATTACAAATTAAGGTAATAACATTATTATATTCTATAGTATATCAACTGTGAATAGACATTTGATAAATGTTGTAATATTTCGGATATAGCATAAGTACATCTTCTAGCACAGTTGATGTTATGAAATAATTACATAACTCTGCATACCTCATGCTAGGTGGCCTGAAAGGTTGTATCATATGGCACTCTGAAATGTAATGTTCAAGTGTTCGTTTATACTCTTCGTTGCAAAGTCTGCATTTAGTTTCTTCTACATTGCATTCTGAACTGACCTGCCAATACATTCTGTATCCAAGTCTAATTCTTGCAGTCACAATATCACATTGTCTTGTCCTTGTCTTGTATGAACCATAAATGAATCTCTCCTGCGAGAACTGGTCAAAATGTTTTATGCTACAGCTTTCAGGTCTTTGAGAGTTTGTTAGCTCCATCAGGTCCTCCCTATTGGAGGTTCTTATTATGTGTGAAATCCTAGCAAGAGGTATGCCAAAGTCTATATCCACAATTTGCTTATCACATCCTGCCCTCGCTAGGCGATCAGCATGATCATGTTTAGCGATTCCAACATGCGATGGTATCCACACAAAATGTATAACATGTCCCCGTTCCTTGGCGCGATGTACATTTATTCCTATATAATTTACGATATTTCCAACACCTTTATCAAGAGTGTTCAGAGCCAGGAGAGCACTCTGCGAGTCGCAGAAAATTACTCCTGAATCATGAGTTAACAAAAAGTCTGTGGGTATGAGTATTCCTGCCAACTCAGTTTGCGTAGTGCTCGCCCAGCCATGAACCCTCCTACAATCCTGGTGCTGCAAAATATTGGTTTTATATACAACATAAGCAAATCCTGCTCTACTTCCAGACTGTAGGGATCCATCAGTGTAGCATTCATAGTCATTATTCAGAGTTTCAAGATGCTCATTAATGATTGCAAGGGTGTGTTGCTTAAGTACAGCTGGAGAAACTGTGTCTTTTTTAGGGACATCAGCATAAAATACGTTCAATGTCGACATTTTCCACGGTGGAATAGAACGTCCATATGGGAACCTACTCAAGGTCATATTTAATTGGTGTATGGATTTGTATGTCATTAATTTAAACTTGGCGTGTACATCCCGTAAACCTCTGTGTTTTTTCTTACATTCTTTTGAAATGAAGAAAAGATGTGTTAACGCCGATGGCGGCATTAAAGGACGTAAGTAGAGATAGATAGAGATAAACGACGTAAATAGAGATAGATAGAGAAAAGAACGAAAAGAGATGACACCACTCCATACAGAGCCTATAGCCGCTCACATGGCCTCGACGGACAAACATATTAATGCTCTCCAGATGGGTCGTCAGACAAATCTTGCTTCGCTGTACTCGAACCCATTCCAGCTGAAGTGTTGACTCGCATCGAAAGCTGGTGTCATCGAGTGACCCCACGCAGCCAGCCGCACCAAATGGCCCACATTCATCACCAAGGATGTTTTTTTGTATTACAGACAGTACTCTCTTGTTTTCCCGTGCTGACAAAGCCACGATAGGCCGTGAAGGACCACAGACAGAGCGAAGAAATTATCATTGAAACAGTATAGAACGCCACACTGTCGTGAGAGGACGTGAACGACCTGTAAGATAAGAATAGCCACAAAGGACTGCGTCTGTTCCGCAATGTGTATGTATTTAGTGGTACAGATCTAGTTTAAGTGATCTATATCAACTTTATATCCTTGTTAGTATAATAACATGTTTAAGTGTTCTATATCAACTTTAAATCCTTGTTTAGTGTAATAAACCTGTTTATGTACTTAGTGATAACAGAGATCTAGTTTAAGTGATTATATTAAATTGATAACCCTGTTCAGTATAATAACACGCACTGTACAATTATAAATGTTAAAGGATTATTGTGACAGATTATACCAATGTTGATTGTAACCATGTAACATATTTCAGGTTTGACCACTTTCAATAAACTGGAGTGAGTGCTACACAGCGGTATCAGTCGTCCTTACATTAATTGAACAGCCGCACAGGCTCATGCGGCAACAGAGAGAGAGAAAGAAAGAGAGGGAGAGAGAGGAGAAAGAAAGGGGAGCATCTACAGTCCCTCGGAAATAAAAAATATAAAAAGACAAACATCAATATAAATCATGTAGTTGGATAAAAATCCAAGTTTTTATTGGCTGACGCTGATATCAAGCACGTTGAGAGGCCAACCCCTCCCCTCCCTCCTCGTCCTCCTCCTCCTCCTCCTCCTCCTCCCTCCCACCGTCCCTGGAACTCCGCCACACTCCCTGCCCCCTCCCCCGCCGTCCCCCTCTCTGTGCCCCACCCTTCCCAGCCTACCTCTCTCGAGCGTGGGATCTCAATGCCTCTCGCTCCTCCGTAGTGTTCTCTTCTTTCTATTTCTCCTTTTCCTTCTCATCCTCCCGCTGTTTCTCATTCCCTTATTCTCCCCTACCCCTGCACGCTGAATTACCCAATACTGAAAACACAAGAAATAAATGCAGAGAAAAATGAATCAACTTCTAGTCTTCGCTCTGCCTGTCTTTCTCTTTTCCCGCCTCCTTGTATCTCTGCTTCATCTTCTGTCATACACAAGCAGGGTCTGAGAGACTATAACAGGGGGTGAATCGCCACAAACCTTATAGCTGACAGGATTATTTGTTCTTTGGCACTGGCACTTAACGGGAGAAAGAGGGGGGAGGAAAGGGTTACAGGTGCCACTCAAGTTTTGTCTATGCGTGAAATTTCTCAGAGACAGAAAGATAGATGAACATATGCAAGAAATGTCTGTCAGTCTTGCATAGAGCGAGGTATATGGACCCCCAAGCAGACTGACAGCAAAACAAATGCTATACAGACAAGCACGAATGCGCACAGATTCAATCAAAAGCAAAACAAACATGAAGGCATATAGGCAATGGAGACGCACAGATGAGTAGAACCTGCATGAATATAAACCTAAACCGAGGTATACAGGCACATGCATAGTTTGTGTCCATCTTTCCAGTGCATGACGCTTGTAATGAACTTTAGACTCCCCCCCCCTCCTTTCCTCTCTTTTTGAGCTTCTTTTACTTTTTTTTTTTTTACTCTCTACCTGTCTACGTATCTCTGGATGCAATTTATTACTGTCTGCCTGTTAGTCTACCTGTCTATCTTCTCCCGGTCTGTTTGACCACCTGTCTATTCATCTGTCTGAGCCTTTGTCACCCTAGCATGCGCCTGCCTGCTTCCTTGGCAGACAGACCTCTCTAATACCCTTTTACTAATATCCTATTATCCTCATATCCGAACTGTACTGACAGTCGTCTCTCCTGATCTCTCTCCAGCCTTTTCAATAATAACAAATGAGTGGAGAAGAGCGGACTCTGCCCTCACCTGCATCAAAGCAAACGGGAGGTTTTCACAACGGAAGCGCCACGCCGGCCAGCTATGTTTAGCTCATAAAAATCTCCCCTCCCCCCTGTTTACCATCGGTTGTGCCCCATGATGCCAGGCAGTGACGCTGACTTCACGAGGTACGCAACGGAATCCACTCTCGGAGAGGAAAGGGGAGGGAGGGGAGGGGAGGAGGTGGAGGGGTTACCCTTCCTCTTAACGCGCTTGATATCACTCTCAACCCAAAAATACTTGGATTCTTATCAAACTATTTATAGCATCATTTATATTTTTATGTTTGTGTTCTTATATATATATATATTTTTTTTTTTTTTCCGAGAGACT
>BOPN01001113.1:5000-7500 GCA_017312705.2 Penaeus japonicus | reverse complement strand
GACAGACAGCCAGATAGACGGTCAGGCAGACAAACAGACAGACAGGCAGACAGACGGACATACAGAGTGACGGACAGACAGGCAGATAGACAGACAGGCGGATAGACAGACAGGCAGACAGACGGACAGACAGACAGACGGACAGGCAGACAGACGGACAGGCAGACAGACGGACAGACAGGCAGATAGACATACAGGCAGGCAGACAAACAGACAGGCAGATAGACAGACAGGCAAACAAATAGACAGACAAGCAGATAGACAGACAGGCAGACAGACGGACAGACGGACAGACAGGCAGACAGACGGACAGGCAGACAGACAGACAAGCAGATAGACAGACAGGCAGACAGACGGACAGGCAGACAAACAGACAGACAAACAGACAGACAAACAGATAGACAGACAGGCAGACAGACGGACAGACAGGCAGACAGACGGACAGACAGGCAGATAGACAGACAGGCAGACAGACGGACAGACAGGCAGACAGACGGACAGGCAGACAGACGGACAGGCAGACAGACAGACAAGCAGATAGACAGACAGGCAGACAGACGGACAGGCAGACAGACGGACAGACAGATAGACAGACAGGCAGACAAACAGACAGACAAACAGATAGACAGACAGGCAGACAGACGGACAGACAGGCAGACAGACAGACAGGCAGACAGACAGACAGGCAGACAGACAGACAGACAGACAGACACAGACAGGCAGACAGACGGACAGGCAGACAGACGGACAGACAGATAGACAGACAGGCAGACAAACAGACAGACATGCAGATAGACAGACAGGCACATAGACAGACAGGCAGATAGACAGACAGACGGACAGGCAGATAGACGGACAGGCAGATAGACGGATAGGCAGACAAACAGACAGACAGGCAGATAGACGGACAGGCAGATAGACAGACAGACAGGCAGATAGACGGACAGGCAGATAGACAGACAGGCAGACAGACGGACAGGCACATAAACAGACAGACAGGCAGATAGACAGACAGGCAGATAGACGGACAAGCAGACAAACAGACAGACAGGCAGATAGACAGACAGGCAGATAGACGGACAGGCAGATAGACGGACAGGCAGATAGACAGACAGACGGACAGGCAGATAGACGGACAGGCAGATAGACAGACAGACGGACAGACAGACGGACAGACAGGCAGATAGACGGACAGGCAGATAGACAGACAGACGGACAGGCAGATAGACGGACAGGCAGACAAACAGACAGACAGGCAGATAGACGGACAGGCAGATAGACAGACAGACGGACAGGCAGATAGACGGACAGGCAGATAGACAGACAGACGGACAGACAGACGGACAGACAGGCAGATAGACGGACAGGCAGATAGACGGACAGGCAGACAAACAGACAGACAGGCAGATAGACAGACAGACAGACAGACAGACAGACAGACAGGCAGATAGACGGACAGGCAGATAGACAGACAGACGGACAGACAGACGGACAGACAGGCAGATAGACGGACAAGCAGACAAACAGACAGACAGGCAGATAGACAGACAGGCAGATAGACGGACAGGCAGACAAACAGACAGACAGGCAGATAGACGGTCAGGCAGACAAACAGACAGACAGGCAGACAGACGGACAGACAGGCAGATAGACGGACAGGCAGACAGACGGACATACAGACAGACGGACAGACAGGCAGATAGACAGAAAGAGGGACAGGCAGGCAGACAGACAGACAAACAGACATGCAGGCAGACAGACAGGCAGGCAGGCAGACAGACGGACATACAGACAGACGGACAGGCAGACAGACGGACAGGCAGGCAGACAGACAGGCAGGCAGACAGACAGACAAACAAACAGACAGACAGACAGGTATGCAGACAGACAGGCAGGCAGACAGACAACAGACAGGCAGACAGATAGGCAGACAACAGACAGACAGACAGACAGGCAGATAGAAAGGCAGACAGACAGACAGGCAGACAGATGGATTGACAGGCAGGCAGACAAACAGACAGACAGGCAGATAGACGGACAGGCAGACAAACAGACAGACAGGCAGATAGACAGACAGGCAGACAAACAGACAGACAGGCAGACAAACAGACAGACAGGCAGATAGACGGACAGGCAGACAAACAGACAGACAGGCAGATAGACGGACAGGCAGACAAACAGACAGACAGGCAGACAAACAGACAGACAGGCAGACAAACAGACAGACAGGCAGATAGACGGACAGGCAGACAAACAGACAGACAGGCAGATAGACGGACAGGCAGACAAACAGACAGACAGGCAGACAAACAGACAGACAGGCAGACAAACAGACAGACAGGCAGATAGACGGACAGGCAGACAAACAGACAGACAGGCAGATAGACGGACAGGCAGACAAACGGGTAGGCAGACAGACAGACAGACAAGCAGACAGACAGAAAGGCATGTAGACAGGCAGGCAGGTAGACAGGCAGGCAGGCAGACAGGCAGACAGACA
>BOPN01001112.1:327404-339904 GCA_017312705.2 Penaeus japonicus | reverse complement strand
TCGGGACGCAAACGGTTTCGCAGGAAGTTGCTGAGACTCATCGGCTCTTCCGTCGGCGGTCGCGAAATAGTCCTAGTGATCTGCATCGTCATCGGGATTTTCACTTCCACTTTACCTGAGCAACGTTAACAACTGCAGTCGAATAGTTAATGTCTGACATGTATTCAATGAACGTGTATCTTGCTATTTATACTTATACACACATTTATATACACATCAGACAATGCAAGTTTGTCATGTACGTGTGTTGAGCGTTGTTACATGTTGCATATTTAATCTTGTGATAACTGAGTACAAATAATATTAGATGTCTTAAGTGACAAGTTAAAGCCACCTCCTCCTATGACCTATGTAACACGGCCCAGGGTAGGCCCCCCCAACACCGCCCGCACTCATGGGGCCGGCCGCTCGGCGCCGGCTCGGCTCTGACTGCCCCATCCTGTTAATCCCAGCAGCTGCTCGTTATCAATTCCGATAATCATCCTCTCCAGCTAAAGGGCATTCTCTGGCTGTGCTTCGCTTCGCTGTCTTTTTCATGTACGAAGATCATGCGGCTTTCTTGATCAGCTGTTTGGTCTGTGTACATCTTTTGTCCCCTTTCTCCATGTTTCAGGGAGATAGTATTTTCACTCTCTCTCTCTCTCTCTCTCTCTCTCTCTCT
Organism: Penaeus japonicus; assembly: GCA_017312705.2. Lineage (NCBI taxonomy): Eukaryota > Metazoa > Arthropoda > Malacostraca > Decapoda > Penaeidae > Penaeus > Penaeus japonicus. The sequence continues at coordinate 339,243 of BOPN01001112.1, read as the reverse complement.
CTCTCTCTCTCTCTCTCTCTCTCTCTCTCTCTCTCTCTCTCTCTCTCTCTCTCTCTCACTCTCTCTCTCTCTCTCTTCTTTCTATCGCTCTTTCACTGTCTGTCATCACAGATCTCCAATCCCCACCGTTGACTTTTAAACGAAATATCCCCCTCGGGCGCGATACTTTAACAATCATAAAACAAATCAAACGTATCTTCACACCGAAAAGTCTCCATACTGCAATAAATAATATGTTCCTCTTAACAATGTTGCACGGGGCTTGTGCCAATGTCCCCGAGAGGTTTATACGAATGTATTGCACTTTCTTCACGATAAAGGTCATAAACATCAACAGTGTATGCTTTATTGATACCAGAAACTCTATGGGTTAGAAAATTGATATCTGAAACAATGAAGGAATAGACACATAATCAATACAGATATGTTCCTCAATGTCTTATCGGGAAAACCATCACCACATGATCCGTCTCACGTGAGTTTATATTAAACAAAGTATATGAATATAAATGATGTTCTATATGCTCTTCTCACACTTAATTAGTGGGATAGATTATAGTATATTACAATTCGGACATCAAAATGCACTACACATCATTGTGAATATGATTACATTGAAGGTGTTCACGGCTCTATAAAGATATAATTTAAGATTTCATGAACAACTTTAAGATATTATGACCAACATAAATATATCAAGAACTTATGAACAACAATACTCACGTAACCTGCTTGTCTAGTAGGGACGCACATAAAAAGAATTGAATGTATTTTTTATTGAACATAGTACATCCGTATTAAGCACTAAATGCAGTAGCACAGTACAGTGGTACATACCTACATACATATATACATACATTCATGTATGTACTGTATGTGTGAAAGTATGCAATTTTTTCTAGAATCACAGTGATTACCGTGAAGTATGTCCTTGATACCTAATGAAATGCAAGTAATTATGAATGAGCTGTAATTAGCTACCATAGTCTCGGTCATTATATAACATAATATTGTTACAATATTAATGTCTGTAAGATATGTATTAGTTCATACTCCACAGCTGTACATATTAAACTTTGTTTCAGATGGCAACAAAACCAATGATTTATTTTTCTTATTACATTCCCCGTAGCCTACAGTGGAAGCAAACCTGGGTTAACAAAATAATGATATAAATAAAAAGCTTTTCATTAAATTACTGGTAAACTTTGCCTATAACATGGTTATGCGATAAGTGTAACAGAATATAAATATATATGTATATGTATACAATATGAGTTATTAAGTACTTAAAGCTTCTAAAGCATATCTCTCTATATATATCATTACATTCTATAAGGGAAAAAATCCCTTAGGACGCTCCTCTCAATTCCTTCCTAGCAAGATGTCCACGGAGAGCAGCTTGTATCCTCACAGCTGCCTGGATCACAGCTGGGTCACTAAGATCTAGGCTGGCCTGCGCTCTCTCCCTCAACATCTTGCGGGTCTTGTAACCTCTAAACCCAGCCTGGATCTTTGTGGCTGCTGCTGCTTCTGCATTGACCCGATTCGTGTTAGATGAATCTGACGCACTCTTCTCCGCCATGTGCTTCCGAGTGAGGTAGCCTCTGACACCAGCCTGCAAGGTCACAGCTGCTTTTATCAATGCTGGATCCTCGGGTGTTAGTTCTCTGTGTTGTATTCTCTCTTCGAGGACACTGGCCATCAGGACGTCTCTTGTAAGGCTACCCCGTCGAGCCTCCATTTGTGCTGCTTCCAAACTATCCCTCCGCTGCTGCAAGCCATGTGGCAAACTGCGGTAGGAAGGTTTGTTTGGGGAACTCTTCATGTGTTTTCTTGTTTTGAAGCCACGGAAAGCTGCCTGGATTTTCGTAGCTGCGGCATTTTCCTTCTCTTTCATACCTGATCCCCTTCTTTTCGACTTATTTCTGCTGCTTACGGGGCCGTTAGTGCGATGTCTTTTAATCTGTTGTCTTGTTCTGTATCCCCTGAAGATACTTTGAATCTTTGTCGCTGCAGAGTTCAGTTCTGCAGTGGCAACAGGAGCACTGAGTGGATTGTGGTCTGGAGATGGGCTGGCATCTCTACTGGAGACATTGGACCAGTCACTGTCACCAAACTGGCTTACCTCCAATGTGTTTTTGTTATCAGATGCTGAAGGATCGAAATCTGTGTCTTGGAGTACTGTGTTTGTTTCAGTGTCTGTTACTATTATTGATGGCTCTACGATGTATCTTGTGCCTCCTTGTTCTTCCGTCTGTTTAGCTGCTTCCTCAACAACCTCCTTATCTTCACCATTATTCACGATATTTCCTTCGGTAGTTTCAAGATTATTGAGGTAAGTGTCATTCCCTTCCCTTTTCTCAGGATCAGATGGATGGATGCCTTTCCTTGTTTGGAAACCTCTAAATGATGCCTGAATTAGGGTGGCTGCTTTAAGAACTTCTGGATCATTCAAATCGATGTCATCAGTATCATCTTTCCCAAGGGACTTACAATCCGCAACATTTATTCTTGACTGATAATCTCGGAATTTGGCCTGAATAAGAGATGCTGCTTGATGGAGGTCGGGGTCATTAAGATCAAAGTCATTTAACTCTATTAATTTTTGCTCCTGATGATCATTTTTTAAACTTTGTCTAGTTTTGTATCCTCTAAATAATGACTGGATATGAGTAGCCGCTTTTTCAAGTTCTGGGTCATTTAGGTCAATGGCAATATCATCTTCTTTACCTAGAAGTGTATCTTTATTCATACTCTGTCTGGCCATATATCCCCTGAAAGATGCTTGAATCTGTGTTGCAGCCTTTTCAAGTTCAGGATCAGTCAAATCAATGCCATCTAGTTCTTCATTAGCAGGAGATTCATTCTCTTTCAGATTCTGTCTGGTTTTATAGCCCCTGAAAGATGCTTGGATCTGAGTGGCAGCCTTTTCAAGTTCAGGATCAGTCAGATCAATGCCATCTAGTTCTTCATTAGCAGGAGATTCATTCTCTTTCAGATTCTGTCTGGTTTTAAAGCCCCTGAAAGATGCTTGGATCTGAGTGGCAGCCTTTTCAAGTTCAGGATCAGTCAGATCAATGCCATCCAGCTCTTCATTAGCAGGAGATTCATTCTCTTTCAGATTCTGTCTGGTTTTATAGCCCCTGAAGGATGCTTGGATCTGAGTTGCAGCCTTTTCAAGTTCAGGATCTTTGAGGTCAATGCCATCTAGCTCTTCCTTTGCTGAAGATTCTAACTGATTCTCTTTCAAATTTTGTCTGGTTTTATATCCCCTGAAGGAGGCCTGGATCTGAGTTGCAGCTTTATTGAGGTCTGGATCAGTGAGGTTAATATTGCCCAATTCTTCCATTGTAGGTGGTACAGCATCTTTTAGATCTTGTCGTGTTTTGTAACCTCGAAAAGAAGCTTGGATTTTTGTAGCAGCTTGCTCAAGTTGGGGATCACTGAAATCGGTATCATAATCTTTTACAAATTTCTCTGAATCATCACCATATCCATTACAAGAAGAATCCATAGTTTTTTGACTTTGCTTGCTCTTGTAACCATAAAAATCTGGCTGGGTGTTGGTAGGTGCAGGAATAATCTCCTCCTCTCCACTTTTGGTGGCTACCTGGAAAATGTTAGCAGACATCATTAGAAAATGACATAAGGAATCAGTTATATTTGTTTCTAGATGTTTATTTTGATCCAACAAATAAAGTTCACAACTTTTATTTGAATCTGAATTTACTTTGAGAAACAAAAACTGAGCAAATCTTTGTTTTATTTTGTTTTTTCTTTGGAGTAATTATGATCAGTTTACATATTTTGAAAAGACAGCAAAAAAAATTGGCTATATTATAACATCGATAAGGCAAAGCGTGTGCTGTAAAAGCAAACAAGTGAGGCTGCAGGACAGAAAGGCTTTTGCAGTATATACAAATAGTGAAACTGACTACATACTTCACATGTCCCTAGACATGATGCTCTCCTGGAATATCATTCAGTTGAAATAAATAAATAATAAATAAAAGAAAAAGGGTGGTGCACATGCTACAGTGTAGGGTAGGGATGTCACTGGTGGTGGCCATTACTAGGTAGTTCTTAGTGCAACGCAGTTTTGTGCTCAGAATTTTTATGATTAATGTGATTTATGCCTTTTGCTATCATCCAATTTGTCTGTGATCATGGCACAAGGATAATTCTTTCCCTTCTGTGGTCTGGTGTCAATATATGGTTTATGATTAATTTTCTTGTCAGCAAAGTGCACACTTTATTATTTATATGAACTGGACAATTTTGATTCAGGTGTTTACTTGCTACCACATTCTGAGTGGCTCACCATGCATGTGAGCAGTGCTCATGACAATATTTCACCTCCTAAGAAGCTCGAAAGGAAGAGCAGTAGCCAGGGTCCTCCTCTTACATCCCCTCTATAAGGACAGTATGACTAGAGTCTTCATTGGCCTTAGTCATGAGTCTGTTGAGGGTATGAGTGTCATTTTGCTCTCCATCAGATGATGCAATGACTCTAGATTTCCTCTTTTTTTTCTTACTCTGAAGTGTAGTTCGGGTATTTTCATTCAGGCGATGGTCTTTATCATTTAACATACTTTGAGAATCTGCACGCTTTTCATGGGACAATACTTTGTTGAGATTGTCTGATGCACTATTGTTTTCCTCATACTGAGTCTCTTTGTCCTCATGCTCAGACATTTTTGAGCACGAACATGAGCTGGTAGAACGTGAGAACTTACCATCTGATTTATCTATGTCATTCTGTTCTGTCTGACTGAAATTTGGTTCATCGTCCTTATGATCTGCACTTACTCGAATGGTGATTTTGTCTTCTTTGTTTTCATTAATTACATCTTTGCTGTTTGTATCCACATCTTTTGATTCTTTTGTCTGGTAACTTTCCAATGACTTATGCCCTTCATCTTTGGAGACTGCTTCATTCAGTTTATTGTCAGAATTACCACTGGGCAGTTCATTCGCCACATCAGCATGATATGGAGTCGGTGGTCGAGGTATCTGAAAATCGCTCTCAGCTGTACTGCTATTATTCTCTAGATTTACATCATTATTTGGCATTTGATGGAACTTTACCATCACTGGTTTGTTAGGAATATTAGGTAATTCACTTTCTTTCATTCTTAAATTTGTTTCTTCACCATAGATAATAGGGTCCTCAGGATATGATGCAATTATCTGCGAGTCTTCCGAGTTGGTTTTGGTGATTTTTACAGCTTCATCCGATTTGCCAGCATCGTCTACGTCAGATATAGATTTATTCTCCTCTATATAACCTTCACTGATTGTGTTCTGTGTCTCTGTTGTGTCATCGTCGTTTGTACTTCCTGTTTTAACATCACTTACCTTGGTTTCACCTTCAACTTTCTTTTCCTCGCTGCTAGCCTTGGTTTCAAAACCATCTATTCTACTTTCATTAGCACCACACTCAGCTTCTACCTCAAAATCAGCTTCAGAAACAACTTTGCCAATTTCTACTTCTGTTTTATTGTCAGGTTCATTTATTTTAACAGCATCAGCTATGCCACCGTCACCTTCTATCTTACCTTCATATGACATGAATTCAGGTTGGTCTTCGTATTCAGCAATAAAAACATCAGCATTGGGTTTAATATCATTAACCTTGAATTCAAGATTATCGGTCTTGTCAGCATTATCAGTTTTGGCTTCAGTAATACCAACCATGGTTTCAGTAATGTTACCTGCTATAGGGTCACTATCGTCAACCTTCGCTTCAGTATCACTGATTTTAGTTTCTGTATCCGTAGTTTTGGCTTCAGTATCATCGGTCTTGGCTTCTGCATCATCGGCCTTGCTTATTGTACCATCAGATTTAGCTCCAGTATCTGTGATCGTGGCTTCCATATCAACGACCTTGTTTCCAGCATCACTAATCTTACCTTCAGCATCATCAGTTTTATTGCTTGCTATGGATTCATTATCGCCAATTTTCGCTTCAGTATCATCATTCTTGGCTTCAGTATTATTAGTCTTGGCTTCAGTATCATCGGTCTTGGATTCAGTGTCAATGGTCTTGGCTTCAGTGTCATCAGATTTAGCTCCAGTATCAGTAAATGTGGTTTCTACCTCAGCATCAATGATCTTAGCTACAGTATCATCAGTGTAATCAACATTTGCTTTGTTATCATAAGATTTGACTTCGATATCACCAATCTTGATAGCATTATCACCCATAGTTTCAGTGACACCAGCCTTGGCTTCAGTATCACTAGCCTTGGCTTCAGTATCACCAACCTTGGCTTCAGTATCACCAGCCTTGGCTTCAGTGTCACCAGCCTTGGCTTCAGCATCACCAGCCTTGGCTTCAGTATCACCAACCTTGGCTTCAGTATCACCAGCCTTGGCTTCAGTATCACCAGCCTTGGCTTCAGTATCACCAGCCTTGGCTTCAGCATCACCAGCCTTGGCTTCAGTATCACCAGCATTGGCTTCAGTATCACCAATCTTGGCTTCAGCATCACCAGCCTTGGCTTCAGTATCACCAGCATTGGCTTCAGTATCACCAGCATTGGCTTCAGTATCACCAATCTTGGCTTCAGCATCACCAGCCTTGGCTTCAGTATCACCAGCATTGACTTCAGTATCACCAGCCTTGGCTTCAGTATCACCAGCCTTGGCTTCAGTATCCCCAACCTTGGCTTCAGTATCACCAGTCTTGGCTTCAGTATCGCCAACCTTGTCTTCAGTATTATCATTTTTGTCTTCAATATCACTAGCCTTGGCTTCGTTATCACTAATCTTAGCTTCAGTATCACCAGCGTTGGCTTCAGTATCACCAGCCTTGGCTTCAGTATCATCTTTTTTGTCTTCAGTATCACTAACATTGACTTCAGTATCACCACTATTGGCTTCAGGATCACCAGTTTTGGCTTCACTATCATCAGCTTCAGTGCCATCAGCTTTGGTTTCAGAGTCATCAGCCTTAGCTTCAGCATTATCAGCATTAGCTTCAGTATCACTTGCCTTGGCTTCAGTATTATCCGGCTTGGCTTCAGTACCTTCTGCCTTAACCTCAGTGCCATCAACCTTGGCTTCAGTTTCTTCGGCCTTGGCTTCAGTATCATCAGTCTTGATTTCGGTTTCCCCGATCTTGGCTTCAGTAACATCAGTCTTGGCTTCAGTTTCTTCTATCTTGGCTTCAGCAATATCCTTTACTTCAGGATCTAGGGTTTCACTGTAATTATCCCCAGAACCCGTTTTGACTTCAGTCTTGACTTCATTATCATCTGATTTGACTTCAGTGTCCTGATCATTAGTCTTAGCTTCAGTATCACCAATCTTGGCTTTGGGTTCAGCAACATCTGTTTTGGCTTCACCATTATCAGATTTGGTATTAGTGTCATCAATTTTTGCCTCAGTACCATCAGCTTTGACTTCGGGGTACTCAGTCTTGGCTTCAGCATTATCAGTCTTGGCTTCAGGATCATCAGCCTTGACTTCGGTATTATCGGTCTTGGCTTCAGTGTCATTAGCCATGGTTTCAGTATCATTAGTCATGGCTTCAGTATCATCAACCTTGATTTCAGCACCATCACTCATGGCTTCAGCATCACCAGCCTTGGCTTCAGTAATATCTTCCTTGACTTCAGTATTATCGATCTTGGCTTCAGTATCATTGGCCAGGGCTTCAGTATCATTAGCCTTGACTTCAGCACCATCACCCTTAGTTTCAGCATCACCATCGTTGGCTTCAGTGACATCTGCTTTTACTTCAGTATTATCAGACTCGGCTTCAGTCTTGGCCTCTTTACTCTCGGTCTTGGCTTCAGTATCATCGACCTTGACTTCAGTAACAGTGCTGACTTCAGCATCATCAACCTTGGCTTCAGTATTAACAGTCTCGTCTTCAGTATCATCGGTCTTGGCTTCAGTACCTTCATCCTTAGCTTCAGCATCATCGACCTTGGCTTCAGCATCACCAGCCTTGGTTTCAGTATAATCAGCCTTGGCTTCAGCAACATCGGTCTTGGCTTCAGCATCATTAGTCTTGGCTTCCGCATTATCGATTTTGGCTTCAGTATTATCGATTTTGGCTTCAGTTTTGGCTTCATCATCGGCCTTGGCTTCAGTATCATCGGCCTTGGCTTCAGTATCATCGGTCTTGGCTTCAGTGTCATCGGTCTTGGCTTCAGTATCATCGGTCTTGGCTTCAGTATCAACGGTCTTGGCTTCAGTATCAACTGTCTCGTCTTCAGCATCATCAGCCTTGGCTTCAGTATCATCAGTCTTGGCTTCAGTATCATTAGTCTTGGCTTCAGTATCATCTGCCTTGGCTTCAGTATCATCGGCCTTGGCTTCAGTATCAACGGTCTTGGCTTCAGTATCAACGGTCTTGGCTTCAGCATCTATCTTGGCTTCAGCATCATCTCCCTTGGCTTCAGTATCATCGGCCTTGGCTTCAGTATCAACGGTCTTGGCTTCAGCATCATCTGCCTTGGCTTCAGTATCATCGACCTTGGCTTCAGTATCATCGACCTTGGCTTCAGTATCATCTGCCTTGGCTTCAGTATCATCTGCCTTGACTTCAACATCATCGGTCTTGGCTTCACTATCATCGGTCTTGGTTTCAGTATCAACGGTCTTGACTTCAGCATCATATGCCTTGGCTTCAGCATCATCTGCCTTGGCTTCAGTATCAACGGTCTTGGCTTCAGTATCAACGGCTTTGGCTTCAGTCTCATCGGTCTTGGCTTCAGTATCATCGGTCTTGGCTTCAGCATCATCGGTCTTGGCTTCAGTATCATCGGTCTTGGCTTCAGTATCATCGGTCTTGGCTTCAGTATCATCGGTCTTGGCTTCAGTATCATCGGCCTTGGCTTCAGTATCAACGGTCTTGGCTTCAGTATCAACGGTCTTGGCTTCAGTATCAACGGCTTTGGCTTCAGTCTCATCGGTCTTGGCTTCAGCATCATCGGTCTTGGCTTCAGTATCAACGGTCTTGGCTTCAGCATCTATCTTGGCTTCAGCATCATCTGCCTTGGCTTCAGTATCATCGGTCTTGGCTTCAGTATCATCGGCCTTGACTTCAGCATCATATGCCTTGGCTTCAGTATCATCTGCCTTAGCTTCAGCATCATCGGTCTTGGCTTCAGCATCATATGCCTTGGCTTCAGTATCATCTGCCTTGGCTTCAGTATCATCTACCTTGGCTTCAGTATCATCGACCTTGGCTTCAGTATCATCGGTCTTGGCTTCAGTATCATCGACCTTGGCTTCAGTATCATTTACCTTGGCTTCAGTATCATCAGCCTTGGCTTCAGTATCATCGACCTTGGCTTCAGTATCATCGACCTTGGCTTCAGTATCATCAGCCTTGGCTTCAGTATCATTGGTCTTGGCTTCAACATCATCTGCCTTGGCTTCAGTACCATCTACCTTGGTTTCAGTATCATCTACCTTGGCTTCAGTATCATCGACCTTGGCTTCAGTACCATCGACCTTGGCTTCAGTATCATCGACCTTGGCTTCAGTATCATCGGCCTTGGCTTCAGTATCAACGGTCTTGGCTTCAGCATCATGAGTCTTGTCTTCAACATTATCGACCTTATCTTCAGTATTAACGGTCTTTTCTTTAGCATCACCGATCATGGCTTCAGTATCATCAGCCTTGGCTTCAGGATCATCGGCCTTGGCTTCAGTATCAACGGTCTTGGCTTCACCATCAACAATCTTGGCTTCAATATCATCGGCCTTAGCTTCAGCATCACCAGCCTTAGCTTCAGTATTATCATTCTTGGCTTCAGTATCATCAGCATTGGGTTTAGCATCATCACTCTTAGCTTCAGTATCATCGGTCTTGGTTTCAGCATTATCGGTCTTCGATTCAGTATCATCGGCCTGGATTTCAGTATTACCGATCTTGGCTTCAATTTCATTAGTCTTGGCTTCAGTATCATCGGCCTTCGTCTCAGTATGATCAGCATTAGTTTTAGTAATATCTGTCGTTTCTTCAGTACTCTCTTTCTTAGCTTCAGTATTATCGGTCTTATCCTCAATTTCATCAGCCTTAATTTCATTATCATCAGTCTTGGCTTCAGTATCATCAGCTTTAGTTTCAGTATGATCAGCCAATGCTTCGGTATCATCAACCTTGACTTCGGTATCACCAGTCTTCACTTCAGTATCACTTACCTTGGATTCGGTATCATCAGATTTGGTTTCAGTGTCATCAGTGTTTGCTTCAGAGTCATTAATTTTACTTTCAGCTTCAGTTCCAACCTCTTTATCTTTTATTTCAATGTCATCAGCCTTGGGTTCAGTTATATCAGTGTCGTTGTCGATATACTTCAATCTGTCATCTGCATTATCAACACTGACTTCAGAACTATCAATTTTGACTTCACTTTCAGCAATCTTGACATTATCATTATCATTGGTTTCAGTAATATCAGCCTTGTTTTCCGTGTTATCAGTCATGACATCAGTTTCATCAGTCATGACTTCAGTATCATCTTCCCCGACTTCTAATTTGTTGGCATTCACTTTAGTATCAACTTCAGTTTCAGTGTCATCTTTCTTGTCATCAGCATCATCGGCCTTGACTTCATTTATCATGATGGTGGCATTATTTACTGGTGTATAAAACTGATACAGTGGTTTTCGATCAGTATCGCCTTGGACTGCGTTTTCTTTTATTCTGATATCAGTAACATTCGTTTTGAATTCAGAATTGTCATTGGTATCATTATTAATCTCTGCACTGTCGACTCCACTGTTGTCAGTTTCAGAATCATTAGGCTTGACCTCAGAAACATAAATTTTAACAGTTTCTTTTGCTTCAGTAATATCAGACTTCAGACTTTCAGACTCGTCATTCCTCAGTTCGGTATCATCAGCTTTAGGTTCAGGATGATCAGTCTTCACGTCAGTATTATCACTTTTGACTTCGGAAATATCAGCATTTAATTCAGCCTCGTCAGTGACTTCAGCACCGCCGGTCCTAATTTCAGCCTGAGTTTCAGTAGCATCATTTACGGACTTGGTTTCCTCGGCATCGGTTCTGCCTATATCAGCATTGTCTCCAGTATCATCAGCAATAGTTTTAGTTTCATTGGCTTTGACTTCAGTGTCGTTATTCTTAACGTCTGCGTTGTAAGCCTTGACTTTATCATCTTTGACATTTTTGGCCCCAGTGTCAAGTACATATCTTGCTTTATCTATCAGACTAGTGGCATTATTTACTGGTGTATAAAATTGATAAAGTGGTTTTCGATCTTCGTCGTAATAGTCATGCAGAAGATGTTTTTCATGCGCATCAGGAATCTGGATTGGATCATGATTCTGCTCTGCTTGTTCTTCAGGCACAGGTGAATCTTCTTTTTCAAGTGTCTCAGAGGTTTCTAAGGGATCTTGGTCCTGTTCTACTTGTTTGACAGATTCATGCGAATATTCCCGGTCTTGATTCTCAAATGAACCAGAATTTTCTTGTGGTTCGTAATCCAGTTCTGCTGGATTGTCATATATAGGTTCTTGGTCCTGATTTTGATTCTCATATGTAACAGAAGATTGTAGTAGTTCTAGGTCCTGCCCCTCCAGTTTAACAGCTAAGTACTCATTGTCAGAAGTTCGAGGTCGTTCCTGGTTCTGCTCTGTCTGCGTATCAAGCACAGTGGAATACTCATGGTTTTCTTCCGTCTGCTTGTCAGATTCTTGGTCCTGTGTCTCATGCGTAAAGGAAGTTTGTAATGATTCGCTGTCTTGTTCTGCTTGTCTGTCCGGTGATAAAGGTGGTTCCGTGTCCGCTTCGACTACTAATCTGGACTGCTGGGTGAAGTGCGATGAACATCAGCAAGGGCGGCCGGGA